>JABUQX010093399.1:0-30000 GCA_015478945.1 Trachelipus rathkii | reverse complement strand
AGGGGGACGTTTTCCATACCCCGTAGTGGAGGAACCCCCGGCGACACCCAAATACCAAAGAGCGGTTCCACCCTCCCCGGAGGGGGAATTAGTCCTACCCCCGTAGTTCCCCGGAAGGCCGAGAGACCCCGACTCCTGCCATCGGTGCGGTATACCCTTGGAAAAAAAAAAAAAAGCAAAATTAAATATTGTAGTTTTTGAGATTTTTTTTTTTTTTTTACATTTTCCGGACTAAAATTGGACCAGCATTCCAGCAATGTATTCCTTTTCCCTGTAGCTATTGTAGTTTTTGAGATATGAGATAATAAGTATAAGAAATTTTTGCTGTTAATGAAATACATCTTTCCTTATATATATATATATATATATATATATATATATATATATATATATATATATATATATATATATATATAGTGTAAAAAAAATAAATATATATTATTTTATATTTATTTATATATATATATATAGTATATATATATATATATATATATATATATATATATATATATATATATAAAAATAAGTTTTTTTTTTTTTTTTTTTTTTTTTTAAATAGTTTTTTTTTATTTTGTTTCACATATTTATTGCAAAGGGCAACTCTACTTACGAGTAGAGTTGCCAATTTTGGGAGGATTTATTTTAAGACGCTCGAGAGGAGGCTTTGTGGAAAACTCCTCAAAATAGACAAAATAAGAATAAGGTTTCTTTTTACGTTGCCATGACAACCAGTGTTTTTAAAGCATTATAATTAAGCTCTCTAGTAGGCACAAATCGAAATGCCTCCAGTCAATGATTCATATGAAAAATAATGTTCGGAAGAAAATAAATGATTTTAATGTAAAATTTGCGAGCGTCCTTGTATAACATTTTAAACATTATTTTAATAGTAATAAATAGTAATTTGAATAATTTTGTTACATTAGTTTCTTTTATTTTTTTAGAGGAGGCCCGGCCTCCTGTGCTTCCCCCGTAAAGCCGCGCCTGATATATATAGTAAGTAGTATGGGGTGGAACACTAGCAGTCAAAATGCTACAAACCGCAAACCGGAAATTGCAACCCAACGTGTTGCAAATATTGCAAAGCAACATTTTGCAACATTTGTTTTTTGGCACTAGATACGCCTCCAATATAGCTTCTAAGGTCGGTTAGACTGAACTTAGTATTCAAGTTAATCGTTTTCTGGCCTTTAATTCGTCCTAGTTAGTTTTTTAAAGTAATCTCAAAAGGGAGCTTTTGGCTCCTAGAAGGTTTTAAATGACCTGTAGATCATTTCTGATGCTTCTATTCGCTTTATCGTGGTCTTTTACCCCTAAATCGATTTTTCAATCGTCTTTCTATGTGTTCTGGTTGGCTTAATACATTGAAAAACATAATTGAGAGAAAATAATTCCTATAATTAACTATTTATTTAATCCAGGTAGTATATGCGTGGTGATTTCTAACCCAGGCTAGAAGTATTAATGTCAGCTGGTTTTGTACTTCAAGCATGACACATCCTAGTACACATAATATACCTGATATAGGTGTCTATCCTTAGATTTTAAGGTGTAGGGAGTCGATTGTTGTGGTTTACAACGGGATTGAGTCACTCCTATCATGGTTTAGTATTAGATATTGCCCCTACCCCCCTTTTTCTAGTGCAAGTATGCAACTTTTTTATTTCTTGAGTTACAAAGCCGAACATAAAGTGCTCAATTCCTATGTTTAGAGGATCTGAAAATCGGTTCCTGGTAATACTGGCGGATCGGAGCAACCTTAAGGCATTTTGCACCTGTGTTGCAGTCATATATATTTTCGTTTTTTAAAGTTTTTCTAGTTAAGGTATCCTCTTCAAACTGGCCACCATGGTTGGTGAAGGTGCTGCCTGCCTGGGCCCGAGGTTTCACGCAGCCAAGTAAAAGGATGGGAGGGGTCTAAGCCCACAAAAGGACTTGGAAGGTTGAAATTTGGTGAGTGAATAGAAGAGAACGACTAAACCAGAGTGATGAGTTTACATTAAGTACCGGAGCACATGAGCCGGACGCTGGCTGAGTCAAATAAATGGAGCCGGAGCCGGTGCCGGGAGCTGAGAACGAGCCAGACTGAATTCTGGCTCCAGCTGCATATTGAGTCAACTGATGTGTGTTTATATATGTTTCAAAGTACATAGATTCCGATTTTGAGGGTTTCGTAACCCCAAAATGAGTGTGAGGACTCCCTTTGAGGATGGACTCAGCTGAAAAAGAAGAAAAGCACAGAGTGCAAGACAGAGAAGAAGAAGGAGGAAGGAAGAAGTAAGAAGAAGAAGTAAGAAGAAGTCTCATATGACGGAGCAAATGAGCCAAAGTCGGAGACGGTGATGGAGCAGGAGTTAGAAGAAAAGCACAGAGTGCGTAACCAAGAAAAATGAAGGAAAGAAAAGAAGAAGTCTCTTGTTTCGTTGCAGATGAATCGTTGGAGGTATCAGTACAGGCACCGGTGTGGGGCTGGTGCGGTGCCGAGTTACTAAACATGTACTTAGCACCATAATATTAGTGTGTTTTTATATGTTTTATGTAATGTAGATCATGAATAACAGTTTCAGTACGCTCAAAGATGTATAGTGGCCCCATATGAGATGAAGGCCGAACCCAAAACGGGGTTTTACCCTTTAAAACGAAATTTTAAAGGGGTATAAGTTATTAAATACATAGACCTATTATCTAGCAACAGTCGTATGTTGCACAATTATATGAAACTTAACACAGAGAACTTAAGCGATACATTCTTATTCGGTCACTATGGCTACGTAATATTGCATAAATATGAAACTCAACACAATTATTCACCAAAGGATAAATATTTGATGCGCAGTCTAACTTAATCTATCATTGTCTATCTGAACTAAACACATCAACCTAACATTGTCTAACGTAACCTAGCTCCTATAACTTTTTAATCACAACATCTCTCTCTCTCTCTCTCTCTCTCTCTCTCTCTCTCTCTCTCTCTCTCTCTCTCTCTCTCTCTCTCTCTCTCTCTCTCTCTCTCTCTCTCTCTCAATGTCATTGACCAACATTTATATTTATTCGTATATTTAATATTATCATTTCGTTTTCTTTTGTATTTTCATTCAAGTTTTTCCTTAATCTTTTTATTTTAAAACTATTTTATTTATAAAAATTTTATTTATTGTTTTAAAAATTACTTTAAAAATTTTTATTTATAAAAATTTTAAGAAATTTTATTAAAAAACATGTACTTTACTACCCCTAAAGCAGTAAAGCAGTAGCGCAATCACCTAGCACACCTCTCTATACCCTTGCAAAACAATGTCTTTTTCTATTGACTTACTGCTTTACATCATATTTTGCAGTGTATTAAGTATAAACATAAAATAAATTCTTTTGCGTTAGTATAACATATAATTTATTAAAAAAAATTTATGTTTTTACTAAATTTTTTCTTCTCTTATTAAAATAAGTTCTTTAGCGTGAGTATTGCATATAATTTATTAAATCATTTTATGTTTTTTCGAATTTTTTTTTTATTCCTTTTTAAAATAGCAGCCACTGGTGATTAAAGTCATATTTTAGTGTCAATGCTATTACAAAAAATACATAAAACAAGTTCTTATGTGTGATTTCAAAATAAATTTTATTAAAATCTTTTTATTCTTTAATATTTATATCCTAAAATAACATACATAGTACACCTTACATGTGAATAAACAATTAGCAATAACAAAATTCAGTGTTTAGCACCTGCAAAGTAGCTAACACTACCTTACAAACCTTAACCTAAACCTACTTTTTCAACATAACTCTAACATGTCAGTGTTAATTTTCTCTATCATAGTAATATTTATCAAAGCTTTACAAAAATCTACCATGACTTAACATTCTATTACTCTAATCGATAAATAAATGTCTCGGTAACTAGTTAACATTCCCCATAAAACTTAACATATCACCTATTTTTTTATCAAATTTGAAAATATCAAGGCTAATTTAAGATACTATAAGTGATTCAAATCATTTTAAGTATCATTACGAATCTCGTGTTACATAAAATTAAGTTCTTTTGTGTGAGCATAGCACATAATTTATTAAAAATATTTTATTTTTACTAAATTGTTAATTAAAAATATTAATTAATCACTTACATTTCTATAAATTTAAATTCTAAAATAAATTTAACACAAATCATTGTCTTTGAACAAAGAATTTATTATTATTATTATTATTATTATTATTATTATTATTATTATTATTATTATTATTATTATTATTATTATTATTATTATTATTATTATTATTATTAGTATTATTATTATTATTATTATTATTATTATTATTATTATTATTATTATTATTTATAATTCATCCTGAATTTTATGAAATTTAAAGAGAATTTAGAATTGAATGAGGTACAAACTTTTATTTAGGGTATTTTTTTTTTATATTTCAACCATTTGACTTCTGGGCACACCGTAACGCCCATTTTAGTGCACAGAAGAATGGCTGATCTAAAGTATGAAACATGTTTTTTGCCGCTGTATCTGCTTTTTGTACATGATCTAATACCTTACCATTACTGATATATATATATATATATATATATATATATATACTATAATATATATATATATATATATATATATATATATATATATATATATATATATATATATATATATATATATATATATATATATATTACTCTGTAGGTTACATATATTTGAACTAACTGAATCAATATAACAACAGTATCTGTAATGATTATCTGACATCCAGTTCTGTATAGATTTGGCAATAACGTATGTAAGAATGATCTGTCAGCACTGTACAGACACAGAGAGGTTGTGTATATAAAGCAGAAAAACCAGCAGCTGATCATTTTTACCCAATAACTAATAGGATCAGCATCTCTAAAAAGCAGCCGGAAGATCTAGAATATCTTGAAGATTATTATGTAGCGCAAGCGAGAATTTCAGAAGCTAATACTTGTGTACATTGTAAGTGCTTTATTTGTTATTAATAGAATATATTCTCATTTTAAAAATATGTTGTATACACATCATAATAGTAATTAACAACTTGTCTAAAGTGATTAAACACATTATCAGATAAAAATAGGAATGAATTAATACCTGTGTCTTTTAGTATTTTTGTTATCACCTCTCTGTTAAAAGGTCACATTTTAGAATATATATATATATATATATATATATATATATATATATTATATATATATATGTGAAGATATATTATATATATATATATATATATATATATATATATATATATATATATATATATATATATATATATATATATATATATATATATTAGGTATGTAAATATATATATCGTTGGAGATGTATGAAGATATCTACTCCTTTATAGTATCGTGATCACTACAAAAAAATAAATATATAGCATATAGCATATAGCAGAAAGTTATTATATATATATATATATATATATATATATATATATTATTATATTATATATAAAGATATTGTATATATATATTATTATATATATATATATATATATATTTATTATATTTATTTATTTATATATATAAGGAATGATGAATATTATGTTTAAATAATATTTCAACGATATAGAAAATTAGTCTTAAATGAATATTAACGGTTTTATTACACAGAATTTAATACTTAAGTTTTATTATTGTCTACTGTAATCAAAGTTAATAAATGAAATTTCATTTCAGACAATTCCTTCAATAATGAGTGCTGCTAATAAGAAGAGGTTGAAGTCCAATATAACAGATATAACGCTTGTCTCTGTAGAGAAACTTAAAAAGTCAATGGAGCGTCATACTTATGAAGTAAAGGTTATTGATGCTAACTTCTTTCATGCCCCAAGAGATCTTGAATCATCATTCGAAATGGTTATTAATGAAGTTGTTGATGCTGTATTACAAGATTTAGAATATGATAGTGCAAATATAAGAGTTGACATCAATTTCACGTTCGGTGATGATCAATCACCTGACAGGAAATATTATGTAAACATCAGTTTTAGAGACATATTCGACAATACTGCTGTGAAAGAGATGATGAGAAGACTGGAAGGCTCCTTCCAATCGGGAGATAAAGCTACTTTCACCAAATTCAAAGTAGTAGCTACTGTGTTCATGATAGCTAAAGGAAAAGGTAATGATAACGACAAAGATGTATTTGAACCACAAAATGTTAGTTTCAAACATCCTTACATTAGTAAGGTTCATCTCGAAACGGAGATGCTGGCTGTGCTTTCAAAGCTGTCGTGTTGTTTAGGAAAATAGCTCGTGAGTGTATAGAAACCAGAGGTATTCACTCATATACAATTGAGAAAGCTGCAAAAGCATTAGCTAGAAAGTGGTATGGAATATACAGATTCTTTCATAGTCACGGACTTTGAAAAAATTGAGAATATCGAAAAATGTCGTATAATCGTATTTGGTCCTGAAGGTAATGGGGTAAAAATACTTTATAATCCATCCAACGAGAACAGAGATGATCCATTATACATTATAGGCCATGACGAAAAAAAACCATTCCTACGCTGTAACTGAAAATAAGTTAAAGTTATGTTTTGAGAACACCAAGAAAAAGAATGCATATATGAGCGGTATCTTCTGCACATATTGCTGCACTTTCAACTAATAATATCGTCGCATAAATTAGATTGTGAGCATTACGGTTGTAGACAGTGTTTAAACGATAAATGTAAAGGTTCGTTCAAACATGATGGTATATTCCATGAATGTCGTGAATGTAATCGTGAATTTTATAATGCTGAATGTTATAAAAATCATCAAGATAATAATACGTGCAACAAAATTAAGATTTGCAAACTCTGTCTTACACCTGAAAAGGCTAATCGCTATGGTAGTTTTAAACACGATTGTACAAAAGCCTATTGCAAGACATGTAAAGAAAAATATGAACCTAAAGAAGACGAATACCACATATGATACATAAAAAACAAAAATAAGAAGGAAAAGAAGAAAGATACTAAGCCCGAGGTTTATACGTGTTGCTATGATATCGAGACATACCAAGAAAATAAAGGTCCTAACAATAAAGGAAGATGAACAATAGAATTGACTCCTTATTTACTGGTGAGTCAAATGATTTGTGATATGTGTAGAGACAAGGAGGGTGAGAACGTATGTTCATATTGTGGCCCTCGTACAACTACATTTAAATTAGAAGGGGAAAAAGCACCTGTAAACGAATTTGTAGATTTTCTAATGAATTTTTCAGCTAAGAATTCTGATTCAAAAGTAGTTGTAGCTGCACATAATGGTTGGAAATTTGATCATCAGTACGTATATGCATCTCTTTTTACCCATCCTAGTTCAAGCTCGATCAGTAGTAATCCTATAAAAAAGGGTAATAAAATCATTTCAATAATGGGAACGAATGGAAACAGTCTTCGGGATACATTTATATTTACACCATGTGCATTGAAAAGCTTGCCTAAATGCATGGATGTCAGTGAAAAGACAATTCCAAGGGTTTCATTCCCTATATATTTAAATGAAGACACCTTGATTATAAAGACTTTTCCAGAGTAAGAAAGTTCTTCGAAGAGAAAAAAATCTCAACGATGAAAAGCAAGCATTTGAAAAGAGTACTATAATAAGTTTTATAGTAAAAGAATACAATATTTTAGAAGAATGTGAAAAGTTATTGGTACAAGATGGTTAATATATACTAAGAAACATGTTTTAGAAGTTTAGGGGTAGCTTCATTAAAGAATTTTATATAATAGATTTGTCATAATAATAACACAATATACATTCTTTATGCTTTACACTTTATAAAAATTGTGGTTATGCCTGAAGGAAAAAATTACAATCTAGCGTCGAGAGGAGAACCCTAAACCTTTCAACTATGAAGCAATTCGCTGGCATAGTTATCAGGAACAAATTGAACAAATAAACAATAAGGCACGCGCGCGAACGGGTGGGGAGAAAGGTTTCAAAATTAAGAACAAGTGGCTTTAACGTGGAACGGGTCGGATATTGTGAACTGTGTTGAAAAACAGCATTTTATATCATTGGTGTGCATGCAATGGACATAAAGGCTGTAATAAAGGAACAAGCGTACGCGCCATGACGGTATCAAGCACATGAGTGACCTTGCAATCTCACCATGAAGCAAGAAGATAGGTATAAAGAAAGCTTTGGTTCTTAAGGTCATACGTGTGTGGAATGTGAATGGATGGAAAATGCAAAAAGAGAAATATTCAAGATCCTAATCATACAGATAAAAACATAAGCATTAACGACTATATTTCAACGTCTTAGCAATGATGCTGTTAACAACAGGCTCAAATTGATAATTCAATTGCTTGGAGGCGCCACTAACCCTTCGTGCATTTACGATCCACCAACTAAAAGGACAGAAGACTCATGTATTAGATTATACACTCACTTATTGCCTTATGTCAGAATGCGAATGAAATACCCAAATTGTCCACCTAAAAAACTAATTTAGGTAATAAAGTAACAGACATTGTGTGAAACTAATAATGTCATTGACAAAATATTTCGGCCGCAGGCTTACATTAAGATTCTTGCCCTCCCCAAGACTATACATCCGCTGTGCCTCGCTGAACGAACCAAAATTAAAATAATAGTTCCACTCTGCTGTAAAATGTTGTTAAAGATAACCATCGCGAAAATGCAATCATTGATGTGAAGAATGAACGTGCTATTCGGGTGTTATACACACAAACCCTGAAATTCAATTGGCAATAGAAATGGGTTACGAAATACTTAAAATATTGAATTTGTCGTTTTAAGAGAACGGATGTTTATTTGAATATATGTGAACCACTTCCTAAAAATAGAGACAGAGGCATCAAGGTTTGCCTAAAATATTACGACAGACGCATCCCTGATTTCGTGAAAACTAAAGAGTGTTATCCGTCTTTTCAAGAAAAGGAAGGTGTCAACTCGAATTAACCATATCAAATAAAATGGTTTATATTTTTTATGGGATAAATTTGTCACTTTTGTTACTCGAGTGAAAATTTTGCACAAAATACACCTACAAGAGAAGATGTAGTATGTACTAGTGATAAACAAGTAGGGGAACTAATAAACCAAAGCGATATTGAAGTCCCTAGCGTTTTTCCAATAGGCAGTAAATATGTTTTGACAGTTGTAAAAAATGAGCTAGCCGAACGATCGTCAACTGCACAAATTCTTCCCTATCGCGTTCGTTACAAACTGCATGCACGTATAAATTATACGATTACTTAACAAAGTCAAAACAAGGGCATTGTATTGCGATACAGACTCTGTATTTTTGTCGCTGGTGAAAAAGATGAAGTACGCAGAAAACAGAAACATTTTTAGGTGAATTAACAGATGAAAGAGCAGATTACGGTTCTGGAGCCTACGGTGATTCCTTTTGTGTGTACTGGCCCTAAGCTTATGCGTTAGGATAAGAACCGCTGATGGGAAATATATAAAATATATTTGTGAAAGGCAAAAGGTCTTACAATCAATAAAGAGACAAAGATTACATTAATTTTGAAAAACTGCTAAAGTTGGTGTATGATCATAGTTCCGAAAATAGTATAGGTCACGATGAGTCATTGTATGATGATATCAAAAACCATGATGTTACAGTGAAAGCAATGAATGAAATACAATTGGATAATGTCGATGAAGATGATGCACGAAACGATGACCTGCCTCATAAAAAGGCAGCTCGAATACACGAATCACAGAATCCTAATGCTAATTTACACAGTAACAGAGGAGATTATGTTAAACATACTCTACAACTTTTCAGCCCGGAAAATACGTACCTTCGCGAACAAATGAGGTTGCCTAATCCCAGTATAGTAGTCAGATTTATCCGACCAAGATGAGTGCAACATACAGGATCAAGCGGTTATCTCTATCAAAAATCCTTATGAACAGCGCATCTTATGGGATTTATAGGGGGTACTGTTAATCTCCTTTATATATTAAAAATATCCATCTATGTTTATTGCACAATGTTTATTGTTTTCTATGTACAATATTTTGAATAATAAAATGTAAAATAGCAAAGTTGATTTTATCCCTATTTATTTTCAACCTTTGCGATAATATAGAAACTGTGTGTGTGGTGTGTGTGTGATGTGTGTGTGTGTGTGTGGTTGTGTGTGTGTGTGGTGTGTGTTGTGTGGTGTGTGTGTGTTCTAACGAAATGAGTCTTAATGTGTTGATCGTAAGAGCTCTTGATTAAGAAATGATCCAACCGAGTAGCTCCGTCGATTTATATATTAACTCAGCACCCAAATACTAGTACAGTGCTGCCAAATCGCAATCTGATGATGCGCCGCTTGCCAAACCTACCGAGTTTGTTTAATAATTATAATAAAGTAATTGCCTCACTTTATGCAAGTGGAATAGTATTAAAATCATTTTCAAGGCTTCCAAACTGATATTTTCATGAAAGGGGGCGGAGCCTTAAAAAGAGATAAGCCTAAAGATATTTCAGGTTATCTTGCCCGTAAGGTTGTGGGGTTGTGTGTGATGTTGTGTGTGTTGTGTGTGTGTGATGTATGATCTCATTTATTTTTAGTTCGTTACAATAGTTAGGTCAGGATAGCGTTAAATCTTTGTTAAATATTACTGCGTCAATGTAAAATAAGCATTGATATGTTAGAGACAGCTTGAAAAGAATAAGTTACGTTTTGCATGTAATGCTTAAGTTACTTACGGTCTATCGAGAACTTTAGTGTTAATGTAACAGTTATTCGTTGTTTAAGAGCGTGTGTCAGTTTGTCGTTTAGATTAATATTCTTAGTTCAGGTTATCTATGTTAGCTTTATTAATGTAAAAAATTGTTACGCTAGCATATATTGGTTGGGCTATTGATAATTAGACAAGGTTATTGATAAAATTTTGTAAAGTATTACCATGTTAATGTAAAATTTAACATTGAAATTTAAGAATATGCTTGCAAAGTATGAATAGGTTACGTTTTTGTATTGCTATGTTAGTTACTTACTGTTGTGAAGTGTGGAACTTTTGTTAATTTTAGTAGTTTACTCATGCGCTAAGGTCATGGTGTTAGTTTGTCGTGTCAGATTAGATATCTTATTCAGGTTTATGTTATGTTAAGCTTTATATGGTAAAAAAATTTGTTTACATTAGCATATATCCGTAGGTCTGTATGATAATTAGACAATGTCATGATAAAATTGTTAAATAATACAATGTTAATGTAAAATTATCATTGAAATGTTTAGAGATATGCTTGACAACATGGGAATGGTTACGTTTTTGTATTTATGTTAGTTACTTTATTTGTAAGTGTAGAGCTTTGTTGATGTTAGTGCCTGTTTATTCGTGTTTAAGGATGCTAGGTTTGTTGTTAGTTCAGGTAATGTTAGTCAGGTGATGTGATGTTGGCTTATTATTGGAAAACATTGCTACGTTTGCATATATTCGGTGATCCGTGTATAAAGAACTTGCAAATTCGTCCTGCATACAAAAAGAATTATATAATGACAATGAAAAGATCAATAGATGAATAGATCAATATATCAACAGGATCAATAGATCTATAGATCATAGAAGGTAGGAGGGTGGGTGGGTTGTTTGACTTTACTGATTTACTGATTTACTGCTTTAAGGTATGTAAAAAAATTCAAATTTTTAGCTATAAACATAAAAGCTAAAATGTTTAGTCTAAAGAACAAAATCTTTTAAACAGATAAGCAAAATAAGTAAAAGTTTTTTAAAAAAAAAATATAAGATTATTTTAAATAAATAACACATAAAAAAACTAAATAAATAAATAAATAAATAACTTTTAACAAAAATAAATATAAAGAATAATAGAACGTAAAAAGTGAAAATACATAGACAAACGAAATGTTTAATAAACATCTACTGTGAAAATGTAAATGTCTTCCAGTGACGTTTAGAAAATGTTACACCTGCTTGACATCATTAGAAATAGCAGTCATGTGCACAGTAAGTTAGTACGATGATTGCCCGTCTCGTGTTTCAAGTAAAGTGTCTATAATTATTGTGGTGTGTGTGTGTGTGAATGTGTGTGTGTGTGTCTGTGTGTGTGCTGTAATAATAATAATAATAATAATAATAATAAAATAATAATATAATAATAAAACTACTGTTTAAGATAACAATATGTTAAGTAAGGACAAAAGGGAACAAAGTAATAAATCTATTTACCGCTTCTCATGTGTCAAAAGTTATTGGAACAAAGTAATAATCTCTTACCTTTCTCATGTGTCAAAATATATTGTGTGCAACAGTAATAAATCTCGTTGCCCTCCATGTGGCAAAAGATATTGGGAGAAAAGTAATAAATTCATTACCCTTCTCAATCGTCAAAAGATATTTGGAACCACACATAATAAATCTATTACCCTTTCACATATGTCAAACATATATTAAGATAAATGAGAGTCATTCCTCGAATCATTGGCTGTTCCGTGATGCATAGGCCAAAATACCAATTCTCTGATTGTTACCTTGAGACGTAACAAGATTACGTAATGTTAGGTGTCTAGGTAAGAGTAGCAATTTACTGACCAATTTTTCGTCGTGGACGCAGCAAAGTCGATCGCATGCACGTATTGTGTGTGGATCTATGGGAATAATAATCAATAATAATAATCAATAATAATAATAATAATAATAATACTAATAATAATAATTAATAAATATAATAATAATAATAAAATAAAATAATAATAATATAATATTTTGTCGGTTGTGCATAGTAAAGAATGAGATTGCTATGGCACTTCTGCTGGTAAGTTTAAACTTCTAATTTTAGTTACCTTTGTTACATGCAATGCTGTATGGCAGTTTGAGCTAAGGATGATATATAATTTTTTGTTTAGTTTTCAATGTTACAATGTAATGTAAATTAACATTAACATTTTAGAGATATGTTTGAAAAAGGTTGAATAGGGTACGTTTAACTGAACGTTAAATATATTTTAACAACAACAAACACTACAACAACACCAACAACACAACACAATAACACAACAACAGCAACCAACAAACCAACAGCAACTGCAACAAATACAAAAGCTAACGCAACATTCCAATAAGAACAACAACAATAAAATAGTACCAAACAAGCAAAAGCAAACGCGACATCTTCAACAACAATAGCTTACAGCCCCAGAATTTATTATGTATGTCATACAAAATATGACATGAATCAATGATCAATAGATAATAGTCATAGATCAATAGATCATTTAGATCATGAATGGTAGGGAAGGTGGCGGGAGCTGTTTAATTTACTGATTTACTCTTTCGCGAGTAACAGGTTTGTAAAACGCAAATTATTTGCAAGACTTAAAAAACCTTACAGATGAATAATTTTAAGTAAAAACAGAAAAGTTTTTAAGAAATAAACAAAATAAATAAATTTATAGTATAAAAATAAAACAAAATAAAATAAATTTTTATAGTAAAAATAAACAAAACAAATAAAATTTTATAGAATAAAACAAAACAGAATAAATAAATTTTTATAGTAAAAAATAATGTTAAAAAAAACAAAAAATAAATAAAAAGTTTTCTGTGTTATGTTATACAAAATAGGACTTTAATCCAATACATTCAATAGATCTCGAATGAGCGTAGCAGTCTAGGCCACTTCATTTCATTCTATCTTATTTTACTGATTACTGATTCTAAGTCTTTCTAAAATGCAGATTCTTAATGTTGTTTATCCACATATTAAATTAAACAAAATATTTAAGGCAAACAAAATAAATAAAAAGAATTACCGGCAAAAATAGAAAATGAAACAAAAATAAAAAACAAAGAATAAATGTAAAAATAGAAAGTAATATAAAATAAAATAGCAAGACAAATATATATTTTAGACGTTTATAAAAAGAAAACGAGAATTTTGAAAATAAAAAATGTCAGCCTCTGTTGCTAAACGAAGTTTACAAAGTCAGCAAGCCGCACCGGTCCCCAACACCTGCCTTTCCGCACCCCTCCTGTACTTCAGCACTGTCTTCCTCCTCACCTACAATTTTCTCTTAATGCGATTCCGTTTGCATTTTAAGACGTTTCTGTGTATTTCAGTCTCCGAGGAAACACTCCTCCGCGAGGGTTCCAAACACCATTCTTCCTCTTCGCTCCTTCTTGCCTACATTCCTCATCTCCCTCTTCCTCCTTTTCTCTTATGACACGTCCGTTGCATTTAATGCTTCTATTATATTTCAAAGTTGGAGACCCTTCCTCCGCGCGCAGGTTCCAAACACCATTACTTCCTACCTTCCTCCTGTCATTACCTTACAACATAACATTCCTCCTTCTTCCTCCATTTTCTCTTTATGCAATCCGTGCATTTAAACTTCTTTGGTGATGTTGCGTGGTGCCGGTCCTCCTCCGGGGTTCCCAAAACATCATTCTCCCCTCCTTGTTCTCGTTCTCCTTCTTCGTCCCTGCATTCCTCCTTACGCACTCCGTGCGCAATCCTCATCCTTCTCCGAATCCACCTTTATAATCTGGAAGTAACAGCTCACCCTTCTTCCGCAGGGTCGCACTCGTCCGCGAACCCTCGACCATTCCAGGCAGACGGAGCTGACGCCGGCCAACAGCCACCGGCAACCGACAAATATGAGGCGCACCGCAACTAAAATCACCACTTATCATTTCCATTATATTAGATATATTATTTTTTTTTCTATAGAGTATGTTTTTTGTTCTATGTTTTTTTTTTATTTTTTTTTTTTTAATTTCAATATTTTTAATTTTCCTTTTTTTTTTTCCTCTTTATTTTCTTTTTTTTTTTTTTTTTTTATTTTAGTGGGGTCCAGGTTTCCAGCCCTTTCCGATCAAAAACGTCACTTTCACAGTTCCAGGTTTCCCTGAATCACTAATCAGATTCCAAGAGATTTCCTCAGGATTCCAGTGAGACCTCATATCTACAACTATCTACCACTACAGCGAATTATCGAATGAATGTTTTTCAAATAATTTTCTTTCATTATATTTTTCAGTCAACCAATAGCACGTAGAAAGACATGTTAAATTCGCGATATACGGGTAAAAACCAATAAGATAAATCGATGTGAAACCATCAAAAAATGATCTATACGATTATTTAAAACCTCTCCTAGGAGACCTAAAATAAAAACCCTTGCGGCTCCGCCCCACTTTGGTTGTGGTTAAAATTTCCTTGAGTTCAGGCTCGACAACCGGAAGGTCAGGTCTTCCAGACCTTAATTTACAGTCTCACACGACTTGAAAACACTCCTAACCATCATGACACGATCAAGCTTGAAAAAACGGATGTTGCAAAATGTTGCATCTGCAACATGTGCAACTTCCGGTCAACTTCCGGATGTCAGTCTGGCTGCTAGTTTCCCCCCCTTACTACTTATAATATATATATAATATATAACGATATATAATATATATAATATATATATATTATATAAGTAATACTTATATAAATATTAATATACTTATATATTATATACATATTATATATATAAATATATAAATATATATAGATATTATTTATTATAATATATATATATATAATATATATAAATGGCCTTCGAAAAAAGAAATTTCTTTAGTTTTAACTTTCCATAATAAAATATGGTGAGAGTGTTTATTAAAAAATGACCCCTGTTATAGAATCTTGCAGTCGAGCTTTACTTAATTCCTTGCAGAGATTGTCCCAGTTTTTATGTGGGTAGAGACCTTGAAATGATTACAATTTACAACTTAGAATCTTTCAACACAAAAACATTCCATCAGAATTTACAATCAAATAATCTGCATTCTTTTATCATGTTTCCCAGTTAGATCGTTTTCATCTTCTTGAAGAGCTGTATTCGAGTCCTGAGAGAGGTTGACTTCTTTTGCTTGAAGAAAGGTGGTGTTCAACTTCCGGGGTCACCAATATAAGCGAAAGGAACTGGTCTTCTTCTTCTTCTTCTTCTTCTTCATTCTCCTTCTTCTTACTTCTCTCTGGTCTTCATGTCTTTCTTGCTGTGCCCGCGAGATGCGCGACCTGGGGATGATTTCTGATCAGGATTCGCGATTGCTTCGATTTGCGACTGATCGTTATCTCTCACATTCATTTTCTTCTCGGACCGAAGGACCCGAATCAGGTCTAGAATACTGTTGATACCTTTTTAATAAAGTTAGTGGTTTTAGTATTCACATTATTTAATAATATGTGAAATAAAAATGATATAAATACAAACATATTCTAAGGTATATATATATATACTAGATAATTTATTAAATTATTATATAAACTATATAAAACTATATATATATAATATATATAATATATATATAGTATAGTAGTATATATGATCAAGTTAGTAACTGCACTCCCTCTCGCCAGTATTGTATAAGTATTGATGATTTTTTCCCTGGAGCAACACAAAAGTGAAAACTATTCGACAAGTGAGTTGCGAAAGCTCGGATTAATCTTTTAGAAAAAACCTAATATGGTGATATAATCTTTATTTTTAGTTTTGTTGTTATCGAATAATATATGTGAAAAACAGAATAAATAACATTCAATTTTTGGAATAAAGTTGCTCATTTGGCGATTTTCATTCAAAATAGCTCTATAAATACTCGAGAGGCAGACAAAATATAAAATCAAATTATGAAACCCCAGAATAACAACAAGAGGAGAAAGAAAATTCTATTTCATAGATTACGCATTTAAAAAAAGTCTATTTACAAGTTTATGTGAACACGCAGCGTTTCCAATGCAAGCTTACCGAGAATGTAACCTTAAATTTTGCGATGTAGATCGACTGTTATAGGATTCCAAAGTCTAATTCCGAATTTGTGTTGTTACCTGGTGATAACAGTGTCTGCTTTTTCCAACAATAACTACAGAAATTACTAAACAAACCAGATTACTGCGCCCTAAAACAGCTTTTAAAGGATAAGTATAGCTAAACATACCATTAATTTAAAGATTTCCAAACAACATTTTTATGATCAATTTCAACTTAAATTATATTTACTAGACGGATGGAGTGTGCCCATAAAATTGTACAGAAAAAAACTCAACAAGCAGACAATCGTCTCAACATAAAAACAAATTGAATCCTACTTTAATTTAGAAACAGGACCTTGCAGCAACAAAATTTCCAAATGCCGATCTATCCAATTTATTACCCGTATCAGTTATATTGTAAAATGAACGAACAATTTTGGATTGTTATGCCTCAATTTGCCATGCTTAATAACAGAAACCTGTACTCACCACTTAACGAACAACTGCCGAATTATTGGAAATCCCTGAAACACAGAAACATAGTCATACAAAAACTGTATATCCTATTGGGCGATCACCTTTTGGACCCTACAAGCAAGCCTCTCCCAAGAATATTACCTGCATTTCTATAAAGATATTCTTCACCGCTCATTTCAACCTTCGGTATGAACAACATGGTCCATATAAGATTGTCAGATAAAAAAGAGACATAATTGTTCTCGAAATTCGATGAAAGGCAAGGACAACCTAATGAGACCTGGACTCAGAACAGAAAAATGATCATTCCACTATATAGAAATTAACAAGGATTCTCTTGAACAATAAGTTAACGGATCAATTAAATTAACAAATCCTAACCCAAATGTTACCTAAAACATAGACTAATTGATAAATTAAACATATTTACCTACTCTCAAGTAAAATTTTACACACTTCCAAAAAATACATAAAGAAACCATACCTCCTCCGTTCATCATCCTCTAACATAGACTTTGCATCATGTATAAACTGCAAAATGGAACTTTCTGCTGAAACTACAACTTTAATAGGCAAATCATATCTTACATCCCACATAAAAAATTCCCTACATCTACCATACACAATACCAAAAAAACAATGAATTTTCTCTATATATAAGTATACCAGCTTGACGTCACTTTCATTGTCATCTAATTGTCAACCCATTGACACCAACACTAACCCTCTTAGGAAAATAAAAAAGTTAATACAAACTCACCATATTTACTTATCTCCTACCTTTTCCCTACTTATAAGTTCTAAATAATACATTCTTTGACCCTTGACCATGCCTATATTCAAGATTTCAAATAAATAATTAATAAACAAATTTTTAGGCATCGAAGCATGAGCATCCCCATCTCCCCTACCATTCCCATATTATTTAGAAACTCAACGTAGAAAAATACATCATATATCCCTCACCAATATTTCAATCGTTTTTTGGTTTTCGTATAAGTGTAGACAAATGTTCTGGCCCTAATATCCCCAAGATCAAAATATAAAACTATTATAAAATTTTTATAATACATAAATCCATGTTTAAATGAAAATTTACCATAGAACTCTCCAAAGATAACTCGATTCCTTTTCTCGATCTTTTAATGTCCTTGGATAAGACCAATAGCACATCCCATCGTCCAACATTACCGAAACACCACCGCTTCATATTCATATATATTCACTTGGTTTTCATCTTCATAATTTGAGTTCAACTAAAAAAGCCATAGCTATCTAATTTGTCACTTACGGGCTCGGCAGAAATTGTGACAAACCTACACTTAACCAGAATGAATAATTTTATCAATCAACACTTCAAAAAACTGAACTATCCCAACTTCATATTTAACGCTCTTCACTCAGCTAAAAATAAATATTTAAATCCTATTATACAACAAAAATTCTTAAATATTAAACGTCTATACCATCCGAAATATTAACATAATCTTATTAAAAAATTCATTAACCTCCGAGTAAAATCACTAAATCTAACATGCTAACTTTAAAGCATTCATAATAAACCTAAAGACTTCACATTTAAACAAAAGAAATCAGGGTATATATATAGGGGATCCCTTGTTAAATTGCAATAAATAACTATTTAGAAGAAAATAAACTAAATAACACTATACCAAGAAATCGATCAATAAGATGACCTGAACGCAAAAGAGAACCATACTTCCTCATCTTTAACCAGTACATAGAATTATTACTAATAACTCATTAATTCAATATCAGTTCCCATATGACTAGTAGATACCTATTTCAAGAATACAAACAAAGAAAAAATCAAAACTGAATTAACATAATACAAACAATAAAACATCAACATACAAAATACATTTCTTTGGTCTACTACTCAAATCGATGACTTTACAGAATTTCCATTAAAAAACGAATCTCTTAAGCATATAGAAAATTATCTAAACCAAATCAAAAACCTGAGCACAATATCCTTTAAAATAACCTTCAACAACCATGTTGCCAGAATAGAAAGTAAGAAGACAATAAAACATTGGAAGCTGTATTTCTTCCAAAACCTCCGTTCCTGAAAATTTATAGTTCCTGAAGAAGACAGCCCACATGGGTGCGAAAGTCGAGTTATATCTTTAAAAAAACTCTTATGTGATTTAATCTTATTTAATAAGTTTGTTGCCTATTTAAAAATATCTGATAGAAAAATACGAAATAACTTTAATTTTGGAATAGTTTTCATTTTGTGTTGCTCCAGGGAGAAATCAATCTAAATAATAGTAATAGTGATATAGTAATATATAATATAATATATATATATATATATCATTATATATATATATAATATATATAAATAGATATTATATATTAAGAAATATATTCCCAGTATATGTATAGATAATAAATCGTATTATATATTATAGTAATATATAATATATATTAGTGATGGGACAGAGTTAAATCGTCTATCGTCATTCAATCGGCAAAATCGCAACATTTTTTTTCCAAATCGTCATCGTCATCGGACATATTTTGAAGCCATATATTTTGCCGTATAAATTGAACAAATATTCAAGGGATCATTGATAGAATTATTAAACTCAATCATATATTATAGATTATATAAATATAAGATATAAATAAATTAGATATATTATATAATATAAATATAAATATAATATAGATTACATATTTATTTTATATAAGTATTATATATATGATGCTAAGGTTTACCACAAAGGAAAGGAAAAGTATAGTTTTATTGCAAAAACTTGATTAGAACAAAAGTTTAGCCTATAGTATATATGAGTAAGAACGTGACAAGAATGTATTCAAAAAAAAAAAAAAAAACAAAAAAAAAAAAAAAAAAAAAAAGGTATACAGTACAACTTACTTTCTATAATATTTACCAAGTATTGATAAATTTACACAAAAAATTAAAAAAGAGACTAAAAAAAAAAAAAAAAATAAAAAATAAAAAAAAAAAAGAAGATAAGAATAAATAAAAAAAAAAAAACAAAAAACATAAGACCCTGACAAAAACGAACGAGATTTGCGGAAACTAAACTGAAAGTTATTTGGTCCCAGTATTTGGTTGAAATTAGGCCAGCACAATAGGTACTTTTTTTTTGTATCTTTCAATTTTTGCCCTTAGGTAATAGTGCAGAAAAGATTTTGTTCTACCCTCGTAGAGGAACTAAATAATATAAAGTCATAATAATGAAACTACATAGTCGTAGAGTTACATCTTCTAAGATATAAATAGGGGAAGGTTAGTAATATATAGTTGCTTAAATGGATAAATTGTGAATATTTGTCAAATATTTATAATATAAAAACTTTACCTAAATAATATATATACATATTAAGTGATAAATAAAATAAAAACTCATCCAGTATTTTACACGGCCATAGCCCAATTAGGCGCTCGAAGCACAGGGAACAGTGAAAGGAGAACGTGTGTCGTATACCCCATAGGGAGGCGAGAATGAATGACCCCGCCGCCCTACACATACTCATTGTGACAAAAAGGTGGGAATATACAGAGCGGGGTTCGGCAGAGCCTCCCCGGAGGGGGGGAGGAAAATAAATCCCTACCGCTGTCTAGTCCCCGAGGCGCGAAGAGACCCGACGCTGCTGCCATCAGTGCTAGCGAAGCCCTGAATTCATAGCCCTATGGGAGTTAACACAGCATTAGTCTAAAAAAATAAAGTAAATATGAAATATATTAATAGTCCCTATAATATCGTTAGCTATTGTAGGTATTTATATTTAATATTGAGTATTTTCATTTTATAAACATCAAAATATAATATATATTAACTAGTTACATAGGATTAATATCTATAGCTCAGATTGTGTCCGGCAACGATAACAATAAAAATATAGGAAAATTCTAATAATAACGAAAACCCCATAAATCATATACTCGAACAATAACCATCACATCTAGATAAAAATTAATACATGTGATTATACTCTTCTAAATCAATAATATATACAATATAAATAACATAATAAGATATAAGTATTATAATATTAATGAATATTCAAACTTTTAAAAAAGTTATACCAGATTTAAATACCCGTACTTAGTAAAAATTATAGAAATAGATAGCCAGTGGAAAAGAAGCCCACAAATGATGTTAGGTAATGACTTATTGATGTTAGGTAATAAATGACATAGTAAATATAGTATATACTATATATGCGATACCTCTACTCTCAAAGTGAACGCATAAACCACCGAAATTCTAAACGAAATAATAGTTTCGCAATTTTGTACCACATTTTTATAAACACTACTATTTCACTCAGTTCATTACGAAAAATACCTATATTAATATCATTTCGACAGAATAAACTCAGTCATTGGTAAACTTTCTTCACTAAAAAACATTTTGTATAAAACGATTTCATGTGACGTCACAACACGTGTATAGAAATAAAAAAAACTGGCCCGGAGTGCTCAACGAACAAACAGCAACCTTAAGCCGAAGGAAGAAAATTCAAAAACAAACACAATCTCTAGGAAATTTTCTTCCGTTTGAAAGAATATTACAAATCAAAATGGGGAAAGTGGAGAACTTTTACCGGGAGCCAAGCCACAACCGTTAAGAGATGTCGTTGCCAAATCAAAAAAAACGCCAAAAATAAAATAAAACATATTACTAAAGTACACCAAAAAATATGAATATTCGTTTTCTTCCTTCGCACATTACCATTAGAAGTGATGCCAGATGTAAAAAAAGGTACCAGCAAACCAGAAGCCGGGACAAGCATGCGTACTCTCGAAGTATTATATAAAAAAAATAATTGTAAATAAAATTTGTAATCCACTCTAGCGTGCAGAACACATTATTATATAGGAGTTACATTAATAAAGCAGTTAAAAATTTTCATTTTAAAATAAAACTAATAAACCTTTATTTAACTCTGATAGTCTAAGAAATTGCCCTTTTTTTTTCGTATAATTCATAAAAACTAATACCTAAGAGTGTCGTTAAAAAATTCCCTTTTATTCTTCAGCGTGACCCATTCGAAAATCTCGCAACAGACGTAACCCCTGATAAACCAAAAAAATAGACTTTACGCCAAAGTAGAGCGTTTATTTACGAGATTACTTAAAAAGAATACACGCATTATTTTTTTTTGAATATGTTTGTATATCTAAATACGAGCCTCTATTTAGGTGATACTACCATAGATTAATACGTAAATGCTGTGAGTCCTACCAATAAATTCACTTATAAAATGATTCACATAGTTTGTCACCTTCCAATTTCTTACCACTATAACATATGCGTTACAACATCAAAAATACTACAACAATCTCTTTACAAACATAATCTAATCCTAAAAATATAAATACTACTAATAAATCCATATAAATATATACAGAAAGGCCTATACTAGCTCTCACAATAATTACAAATGTGGGACTAATCTATATTTATGCTGAAGAACCAAAGTATTCTACTTCCGTTCTGTTATCTCTACCCCTATATATACTTAAAATAGTATAATAATAATACCCTCTATGGTTGCCCTATGACATTCCAGTGCCTAAAGTGTATACGACCCATCTCAGTCCTTACATGCGATATATAAATTAACCCCACCCATGCCACACTTCAGTCCTCAAACAACATTCTTTGAGAAAACCATCTTATTACTCCACGATGATGCATAATAACTTAAACTTTCATATCCACACACTCTTCTACGAAACCATCATTAGCTCAGGAGTCATCCCTATCTGTAATCACCTATGTGTCGGGGGAGAAAAATCCCCGACATCGTATGTCCTGCGGGCTTGGAGAAGCACGCAACTAAAAGTGAGGTGCAAAGTTGTTGGTTGACTGGCACCACGTGACCCATATAATATATCAATTGACAGAATGCTAGCAATAGCTCAGAGCAAGCCGAATCGTGGAGTGCGCACGAGACAAGACCGCGGTTCTATCTTTCGGCGAAATGTCGATGAAGATCGTATGAGCATACAATGAAATGTAGAAGGTATTAACTCTTGAGGAGAAAAGAAGGGACAGGAGGGTGAGGTGGATCATTATAAAGCGCGCAAATTTGATTGACAACTGTGAACTGAAGATCATACAGATTGAGGAAACGGATGTAGAAAATGAGTGGTGTGGTGCTTGTGCTGGTGTTGTGCTTAAGGAATGAGAGGGGTAGAAAGATTTCAATTCTGATGAGGCGACTTGTGGTTAGAGAGCTCATGATAGAAATTTTGTGAACGAGTGCTACGAATTCATAAAAGTTAAATTTAAGTTTTTGAGATTAGGTACAAAAAGTCATTGTGTGGTGCGACATATGCTCCATCTGCGAGTGTAATTTGAAAGAGTGCGATTTACTAGGAATTTAATCTAAATGATGTTTTGGATGGGAAGGAGTCAGGGGATTTAGAGTTGCGGAAATTATGCTGGCCACTACCCATCTCCCCTCAGCACTAAGGAATTTTTTTTGCTTACAGTTGTCAACCACACATTCACAGTGCAGGAAAGCCCTATTCAAGGAGGGGCCCTTCTCTAGGTAATTACGCTCAAAAGTTCTCCCTCTAGCGCAAATTACGCAGAATGAACTTACAGACGCAGGCGTTTTAAGTGAGAGTTAAGATTCTAGCAGACTACACAAGATGGAAAGAGAAGTTCCAGGCAAGCACACAGAGAGGTTGTCGGAAAGAAGAAGCAACCACAGAGAAACTAGCCTTGAGTTTACAATATCAACACAAATATACAACCACAGATACAGCACTCCTTTTGCTACGAGGCGTCGTAAAGGTGGTAGAACTAACAAAAGTGACAGCGCACTTGACGCTGAAAACGAGAACCCGAGGTGCCTGTATAGAATAAGGATATTAAGCAGCCAACAGAACAGTTTATAACGCTGTGTGTAGCCTTTGGAATTCGAAATCCATCAAAAGGCCGGGAAAACGCTACCGATATGAGGCAGTAACTCCAACAAGGCGGATGGACCCTTGGTATAGCGGAGAAGCACCTCGCCAGAAGAGAAAGAAGTTTACAAAGTCTCGGAGACGCAATCTAACGAACTCCCAGTTTCTTTGAGGGGTGCCCTAGCAACCGTTGTTGGTGACATTGAGGTTTCCAAGGACATTTTTACCATTGTTTTATGTATAGCCAAAAGTGTTAGTATTGTCAACAGGAGAGGAGTAAACGCAAACGTGAAAGAGATAAGAGAAGTTAAGAATGGCGATTTGTAAAGACCCGACGGAGATTTTGTTCAGTGGTGTTTTAAGGAATTGAATTTCCACATTGTGAGACGACCCCCTCGGAAATTCTATCCAGAGCAGCGAAACTAGAAATATAAAATTAAGAACAGAGAACGGCCAAGTCTAGAATGTAAAAGAGAGAAGCGAGAAGCTTGAAAAAAAATGTAGTTGAGTTTCAGTATATGAGTGGATAAAGAGTTAGATTCGTGCACCCACCACGCCTTTAGCGTGAGAGTCCTGAATTGAAGAAGTAGGAATTAAAGTATGAGATAAGACAGAACCCTGAGGGAACACCACTATGTATTGGAAAGACCCAGAAACCAAAGTCCACCAACATCTCATCACCAGAGCCTTAGAATAATTGGCTCTAGCACTTGAAAATAAAGCTAGAACATAATAAAGCAAAGAGCAGCATGTTTAAACCCAAATGAGGGGCAGCATGAAAAGACAAAAAGGAGAAAGCAAAGTGAACACGGTGCCATAAAAACTCGGCTCGACAATGGTTTGGAATATGTCAAATGAAAAACCACACGCAAGAGTACTCGACCCAACGTAGTTCCTAAGCAAAAGAGCTTGAAAACCATAAATCGGTTAGATAGGAAGCTACCCTGATAGCCAAGTAAGATAACCCATACAGGAGCGCTGAAAGCCGCCTCCACCGAAACTATGCGGAAGAATGAAAGCGAAAAGAATAAGAGTTTTCATGAAATCTAGAAGTCGAGAGTTAGAAAGGGTTTCAAAGATGCTTAGATAGAATTACAAGTGAGAGCTATAGCGAAAGATAATAGAAGGATCAGGAGCAGGCATTGCACTTTAGTTCGAAGTTAGCTGGACTGTAGCAGGAGCTGATCCAAACTGAGGGACCAGTAAGTAGTAATTGAAGATAGAGAGAATATAATGAAGGAAGAGGCCGTTTCCCGGACAATAGATAGCACGGCAAGCACAACTCACCAATCAAAACTTGATAGGGGAAATAGCATCATGCGGCCCCCGTCTTCCTATCCTATCAGATAGATATTCAGAAAAGGCCTATGCGAACACCGATCAAATGCCATCACAGGCAGAAGACATAGACCACCTGAAGAGAGAAAAGAGAGAAGGAAGGAGAAATGCATCAGAATCTTCGTAGAGGTTAAGGTATAGTGGAAATTAGTTAGAGTACCAAAGAGATGGCCTTTATTCGGTTAGTAGAGAGAATTAACAACAGAACCCAGCCAGGAGGAAAATGAAGATTTACAGAATTGCTAGAAATGTTATTGAGCAAAGAAGGCCAGAAAATTTTCAGTAGGATAACCAAGAGGCTAGGCGCTTAGCGTTGATGAAAAGAAGCCCGTTTGTCTCGTCGAAGAGTAATCATGGCAGACGATTTCTAGCTGACAAATGAAAAATAATATGGGTGACAGTGAATTGCAGGAACGAAAGCGGAGCAAAATTTATAACCACCCCGAATACGCCCATGTCACTGTCGTCAAGCACGCAATAGCCAACGCGAAGAACAAACACATCGGAGACAACATAGATTACTATGGAGGAGAGAAGAAAGATTTAGTGAAAGAAGAGAGATGACAATCTTGCTCCCGAGTCCATACAGCGAATTACAGCTCGTAAAAAATACCTCCCTGATACTTGTTAGAATATAGTGATATACATTCCATCGTAATTATTCTTAACTGATAGAGAGGTAGTCAATTTGCTGAATCATCTGCAAACTTGAGAACATTACATTTAAGATCCCTTAGTCTAAATATTTGAGTATTATATATATATATATAATAGAGATAATTAATTGATATAGATGAAGATTTATAATAGTTAAATATATAATAAATATAGATAGATAATAATACATAATATATAGATATAAGTAAATATATAAATTAGTATAAAGATAAGAAAGAATGAAGATACAGGATCCACAAAGCTGTATACTCATAAATATGTAGATATATATGAAGGAGCTAGACAAAAACTTCGACCTAAGAAATCGTAGCGAACAGAACCATGTTCTTCTCTATTCCCGCATATAAGTTATAATACTTGTTCATAATTCATGTAGATATATTCATGTAATTAAGCAAATGTATTACATGATTATTCAGTTGATTGATTATTTAATTATTATATTATATATACCACTAATTATTATTATTATATTATTTGATATCATCTCATCTAATTGGCATTCGATCGGACATTAATTATGTATATCATCTATTATATAATTTAAGCACTTAAGAATGTTCCAAATAGATCCTGATCGCTAAAAAATATACGGAAATAGGTTTGACCCGTTTACCCAAAACCCCATAGTCCTTACTGCAACAAACTTCACTTAACCATACTGTTAAATATTAACTATAAGCCAACTGCTGGAAATAACTATTAAATATATAACGAACTATCTCATACATAATCACATATATAATAGTCTCAACTATCAATATATATAAATAAAATACACAAAAGCAAGTTACGATTCCAAATACAAAATAATGCTACAAGTAAACAACATACTTTGGCAAATTTTCAAACCTCAGGTAATAAAGTTAATACAGTGCTCACTATAGACAATTAAAGGTAGGATATTAAAGTATATTATAATTAAAACGATGTATATTTAAAATATAAGTTAATATGTATGTACTCTAAGGTCAATGGCATGAGGGCAAAAACACTACATATAGTATAAATCAATACTCTATCACAGAATCAGAAAAAGCCCAACTACGATATAATGGTCCCCCACATTACCAACCGTCAGAGAAGAGAAGAGACAACTAACCCAATAGATTTTCAATTACTGCCCTCATCCGATCAATCAGTACAACTCAGCTCGACTGTCTTCATACGGAGCACAACACGTTGTACTTGACTCTCTCATCATCCTACCCCTCATCACGCCAGAACCATTCCCATGGTCCCAAAATGGCACTGAAATACCAACATATACCCTAACAAAAATATATTGAATACTGTTAATATATATATATCACTAACAATACCAAATTAACAGTTAGTATATTGGAAAAGATGTTAGAATAATATAAATAGAATTATATATAATATAATACATATAGTAATAAATATATAATATATAAATAAAGATTAATGATAGATATATATATATATAATAATATTTGAAAAAATATAAATATATATATATATATATATATATAATATTAATATATATATACTATAAATAGTAGTATCTGGTAAGAATGTAATTGCTGGTCAGCGGATAAATCGAAATTGAAATTGAAAAATACAAAAATTAAATATAATAAATAGATACTTAGTCAGAACGAAAAATTCTAGCGAGACAGAACCACAGTTCTCTCTCTCTCTCAAGTTTCAAGTGGTGTGACCTCCTTTAAAATTCGTTCATTCATAAAAATAATACTAAATTAAAGAAAATAAACACAAGATAGGACAGGCATAATCCTTGTAAGTTAAATTTTTAGTTATAAGTTAAACAAACAATTACGGTTGTTTATATTTTAATGACATAAAACTATGACGACACCGCAGAAATTATTAAAATATAAATAAAAAAAAAGACGGTAGCGTGCAAACACCCAACCTTCGCAAACCCCCCCGCCCCCTCCCACAGACCATTAGAATGAAATCATAGACCAACATCCTTAATATCGGCTCGTTTAAAGTATAACGATGTTTGAAGAGAATAATGCATATGAGATATTAATTTAGTAATAACATTATTAACTTTATAATTTAGGATAATGACATTTTTTATAGTTTGCAGACATTTCTTATTCAGATCTCGTATCTAAATAGAGATCTCCACTGGTAATGGTTTTTCTTTAACTATCTCTATAACTTTTATTGTAACCATTATTTCCGGTAGTGATACTATTCTCGCTTAAAATTAACCATTCACTATTGATAGATCGCAGACTTGATTGATTTCCTTTTAGACCTGTTTAAGATTAAATCATATTGTCAAAAGTTAAAGGGGAATAGAATAATAGAGTAGATAGATAGAATAGATAGTATAAGAAGAAATCTATAGAGTAGAAGATAGAGTAGATAAGATAGACAGATAGATAGATAGAAGAAGACTAGGACACGATAATAGATAGAGCAAGATAAGCTAAAGAGAGGTAGATGAGATAAGAAATTAAAGAGTACTACCATTGCATATTGTCTCTATAAGTTGCCTTTATTTAGGAAAAAGTTTCGCGAAATGATCTGTTAAGCGAGATGTTATAGAAAAGTATATTACTAACAATTCTAAAGTCCAAAGTTGCAGTCATAAACAGAATGTGACTCAAGATATAAATGAGAGTAGAACTAACTAGCGTAATCCTCACACGCGGTAATATGCTCAAAATAGTCTATAACTACCCCAGAAAAGATATATAAATACTAATATACCTATATATGAGTATAACGGCAGTAAAAAAAGATTATATAATAATTGCAAGGAAGAATAGCGCGAAAGAAAGAAGAGAAGTCCGCACACACTCTATCCAAATCCTGCAAGCTTCAACGAATCATCGATCCACACATCCTAATAAAGGGAGTTTAAAATTGCATCAAAAGTAATGATTTACAAGTAAACAGAAAAAAAAGAAAAAATAACCAACAGAAAAAGAATTATAAAAAAAGAAAGGAACCCAAACAAAAAGAAAAAAAACAAGGACAAGAACACAGAGCGTATTTTCATCTGGCGTCTGAAGGGTCCATACATAATAACCCATCGCAAAAATATGTTAAAAAGAATACTTCGATGATTCGAATAAACAGGTTTGGGATTGTAAGGAGATTTGAAGACTACTTCAAAGAATCTCTATATCATAATTCGTTGAGTAGTAAAAAAAGAATAATGTATGTGATGTGATGTGTGAGATGCATGTAAGAAGATAAGTTACTGTATGTATGTTAACAGATCTGAACATTAGTTTTTTGTGCAAGTGATTTGAAATTTTCAAGAAATTATAATAATTAAAGAGGAATCTGATCAGATTAGTAAGACAAAAGGCAGTACAGTTTTCGATGTACTTTTTAAGTTGAAATTTCTTTCTTCTTCTTCTTGCTTCTTCTCTTACTTCTTCTTCTTCTTGCTTCTTACTTCTTCTGAAAGACATTGCATTAACTAATACTTCTATCTGATCTTCTTCGTATGACTTCTTCTTCTTCTTCTTCTGTTAAAAAAGCAAATAAAGCTCTAAGATTTATTGCCTGAAATATAGAATAATAAAATCTAAAATATAATAGTTACTTCCTCAGTATAAAAACATTAGTTAGACGACTGACTTGAATCACGACGTACAGTTTGGATTCAGACCTCAACAAAACATAGAAAAACTGAAAAATTCAAAGAAGAGGAGCAACCAGAGACATTAATTCGCGGAATGAAGTAATCATTACGAGCAACGACTACCGGATGAATTAATATCCATTCGTTAGAACAAGAAGATATGAGAGAAAAAAAATACTCTCCCCAATAGAAGTTAAATACGATCTCTCTCTTTTTGG
>JABUQX010093398.1:15000-20771 GCA_015478945.1 Trachelipus rathkii | reverse complement strand
TTGGGGCTCTGTGAATTCTGTACGTAACAGAACAGACTCCGCCTCCCTTCTTCCCAGCGCGCGCAACACCGAGCGCAAACATGAAAATGAGAACCGCGGTGAAGATCAAGTTGCCCACCAGCTGGCTGAGCTCACCAAAACCGTGAACGAGCTCGCTCACTCCTTTCAGCTGTTCGTTAAAAACCAAGCAGACACAGCTGAGAGAGAAAATCGGTCACGTGCTAAAAGTAGGTCACGTTACTCAGAAACAGATACAAATGGGTACAGTAAAGCCTTTAATAACGCGGTCAATCAATTATGCTTCTATCATGCTCGCTATCTCTTCAAAGCATACCGCTGTGATGAAAGCAATTAATGTCCCTATGTATCCATTATAAATATGGGTACAATTAACACAAGGAAAAAAATGTGTCCCCTTCAGTCGTGCGGAAAACTGTAACAAGGGGCTGCGACCATTACATCTAATAGCGCCGTGAAAAAACCATCTCACAATTAGAAAAAGTTGAATTTAACAAATACCATTCAAGTGATAAGTGACCCTATTACAAACAGTGCTGTGATTAATGAATAAATAATCTATTAAATAAAATGCTCTGAAAAAATAAATAAAATTATATCAATATAATTAACCTCCTATTAGCCTTAAAATGATGTGATTTTAAAAACTACCTACTACTACTATACTAATAATAATAAAATATAATAATTATAATATAATAATAAATTAAATAATAATAAATATAATAATAATATATAATAATAATAATAAAATAATAATGAAACAATGGAAAATAAATTTATCTTCTAATAAAATGAAATCAATATTTCTACTCACTAAAGGGATCAAAAAAATAGATACAAACTACCAGCACTCATCCAAACTGAAAATATAATTCCATTAAAAGTAACCATAAAAAATGAAAAAAAATGAACAAAATAAATGAAAATCGTAACAGTCAACCTTACTCAATTCACACAAATGTACAAGGAATGCATGATCCTTCTAGTATAAAGAACTCTAAAAATTTAGATAATGAAAGTTAAGAGTTACAAGCATACAACAAATATATATTCAACAATAATGATATTTATATAAATAATCTGCCACAAATACAGGTCGTCGAAAAAACAAATGTCTCAAGCAATGTTGGTAATGTACAAAATAACCATTTTATTACTGCTGTTAGTCCCTTGCATGTGGGATATGTCCTTTTTAACTCAAATTTATTAAATGGGGGGGGGTGTCATAGATAATACAAGGGAAGATGGAAGCAATGTAGCAAATACCCTGCAGTCAGACTCAACTGATTTAAGTGCTGATGACGAGCGCTGCTTAAGCAGTGAGATAGTTACAGCCGCTGTTGAGGGAGACAAAAGGGTTTGCAAGATTGACAATTTGACCTTGTATATAGTCTATGAACATTAAATAAGATCGATTATTTGGTAGATTGCGGATCTGTCTTCAGCCTCTTACAATGCGCTGCTAATGACCATCAAAAAGCGCCGGTAGGCTATATGCTTGCTGCTAACAATTCAAAAATTGCAATCTATAGTATTAAAGATATTGAAATCGATCTGGGATTGGGGCGTAGATATATTGTTACTTTTTATGTCGCTGATGTAAGCACCAATATTTTAGGATTAGACTTTTTAAAAAGTTTTGAGATGGGCATTAATTTTAAAGAAGATTTATTATTAGATCAAATTACAAATAAGACCATAAAATTGAGTAGAAATGTGAATTTTAATATTAATGATGTTCCTATTTCTTCTTCTTCAAATCTCTCTCTCTCTCCTCCTACTGTGCATGTGCCTTCTAGTTCTTTAAATTTTAATGAGTTATTATCGAAATATTCTGAGGTATTTGTAAACCCTTATCTCCCCGAAAACCACCACATCAAATTGAAACAAGAAAAAAGGTGGAATGAAATTTTTGAAAAATATAAAAATAAAAATAAGAGAATGAGCACAGCATCAATAGCTGAGGACGGTCAAATAACTACGGACGCAGATGCCGCCTATATTCCAGAGAGAGTATTAATAGAACTAGCCAACACAATTTTCCTAATATATAAATAGATAAAGGGCCCGCCACATCTCCTATGAAGCCAAGAAAAAGAGATCACCCATTAAATTTATGCTCAAACAAAAGCAGAACTGGACAACCTCGTAGCTACAGGAGTCCTCTCCGACGCAGCCATTCTCCCTGGTCTTTCCCCATGAGTGTCCTTCAGAAAAGCGAAAATCGAGTCAGAATAATCTCCGATTTTAGAGAATTGAACAAAAGAGCTGAGATAGGAGTCTATGGACTTCCGCACCTGCAAGATGCAATATCAAACCTGCAGGGGAGTCGTCTTTTCACTAAACTTGACGTGACGCAGGCATTTTACTCAGTGCCATTAGCCCCAGACTCACAAAAGTACTTTACCATCACTTCCAACATAGGCTCATTTACCTACCGAAATCTTCCCATGGGTTATGTGTCATCTCCCTTTATCTTTCAATCTTACATTGATACAGTCCTGCAGGGCCTACCGAATACTCAGGCCTATATGGATGACGTTTTGATTCACACTAAGACCGAAGAAGAGCACAAAATTCTCCTGGAGAAGGTGTTGAAGAGGTTAAGTTATCTGCACATAAGCTTAAATCCCGCAAAATGCCAAATCGCCCAGAGCGAGATTAATTATTTGGGTTATACTGTAAATGCAAGCGGCATCAGACCTAATCATGATAAAATTGGGGATATTTTAAACACCCCAAAGCCTCGAACCATCAAAGAATTAAGATCTTTCCTCGGACGCGTTAGTTTCTATCGAAGCAGCGTCCCATTATTTTCTGAAATAACAGCGCCCCTAAATCTATTTTTGAAGGGGAAACCTTACTCGAACCGCCGCGTCAGTTGGAATCTCACAGCAGATAAAGCTTTCAAAAATATTAAAAATGCTGTTGAAAATGCTTCTGTACTCACTTATCCCGGTACCTCTTCTAATTACATAATTATCATACATACCACAAAGGTATCTGCAGCTGCTGTTATTTTATCCGCTACTGGCACAGACCACCTTCCTATTGCCTTTTATAGTTCACTCTTGTCACCTACCGAAAGAAATTATGACGAAGCCAATCGCTTATTAGTCTGCTTAACAAAAGTCTTCAAAAAGTACGGCTATCTCCTCACAAATTTAAAAATATTGATATAGAAACCAACTGCCTGTGGTGGGTGAACTCATCACAAATAATATTTAAATATAATAAAAGAGCTATATGATTGATAAAAAACTTTCAATATTCGGGGAAATTAGAAGGTCTAAATTTGTTATAGTATTACAAAAGTTTCCTTTCTAAATTGATAACAAAAAAAAGAAAAAATCTCCCTAGTAAGATGTATTTGTTTAAGAAATGATATTATAAAATGAGGAATCCAATAACAGATGAAATATGAAACTCCTGAAGCAGCAGAAATATCAGAAATCACATCTGCACCTACGAACACTGTGATTGGTCCTCATTTCAGCACATTAGCCAATCAGAGCGAAGTTCCCACAGTCCACGTGGAGTCGTGCTCAAATTTTACAACCACCTACAAATATGAAGAACTTTCTCCAAAACTCAAAGCTCATTATCAGAGGGTAATAAAACAAAACCACACTCGTGCCGCGGTTAGCAGTCCAAGATGAATGAGGTATAAAAAGGTAGACCTTTTTAAATTACTCAGATTGTATAAAAACAAAAAGAAATTTCTCTTTAAATAATTTCCCCTTGAGAAAAAAGGGACTTTATAAAACCCAAAAGGGTTTGAGAATGAAAGAGAGATTGAAATGGAAGGAAAAGAATTTACTAAAAAATGAATGAAAAATCGCCAACTAAAAAGTTAGATGAAATAAATGATTTATACTACTTGGAAAAATACACGAAATAAATTTTAAAATTCGCATGTAATGAAGCATCATTTCTGGACTTAAATTTAAAACGCCTTCAGGAAAAGAAGTTTGACTACGCTTTGCAATTAGTAAAGACCAGTTAGAAGATGAAATACATTAATTCATTACTTAAAAATAAAGAAAAAGTTCATCACATTGATCATTAAAGAAACAACCTTTGGTTCAAGAGGAATTGGAAGTCGACCCTCTTTGTTGAGTACCTCATTGAATTATGCCGATCATTCCCCTGGAACAAATATAGACGTATTATACGAATGACTCACTTTCAAGGACACCTCGGGATTTCGCGCTGTCTTACCGCGATGAAAACTGAGTTCGTGTTCCGCAACATGCATAAGAGAGTGAAAGCACTTGTAATAAGCTGTCCTCAATGTCAAATAAACAAGACCGGACGGAGCATAAACCCTATTTACGGAAAATATAAAGAAGTTACATACAAATTTCAAGATTTAAACTGTGACATATTGAAATTACCAGTGTGTAGAGGATACAAGTATTTATTAACCCTCATTGATAGGTACTCCCATTATGTGTGGGCCTTTCCCCTCAAGGATATCACGAAAGAAACCATCGTTAAAACATTAATAAATCAGCTAATCCCGATGTGTGGAGTTCCAAGCCATCTCATCACAGATAAAGGTGGAAATTTCACATCACATTTATTTGAAAGTGTCTGTAAACTGCTAGGAATAACACATATAACTACCGCGAGCTACGCTCCATTCTCAAACTCCAAGGTAGAGGTAACTCATAAGATGATTCTAACCAGGTTTAAGAAACCATGCTTAGCTGGCTGAGCCAGCATGAGAGGTCAAAGGGTGGTTAGACGTATTACCTTTCGTTTTATTCGCAATCCGGCTCTCGCCCCTATCTCAGAATCGGGCATCTGCCCCAGCAAATTGATGTTCGGCAAGATATAAACATTCCTGACGGCTTGATAGACCCTTCTCTCCCAGACGAACCAAAAACCTATGATAATTATATTGAAAAACTGGCAGGACTCATAGCAAAACCACTCTCCCAAAGAACTAACTTAAGGAACAGAAACGTGTTCGTCCCTCGTAATTTAAAAGATGCTCAATATTTGCTGGTGAAAAGTCAACAATACAACCGAGGAAAACTCTCGCCTAGATTCCACGGACCTTATAGAGTCGTGAAGATCACTAATAATAACGCTCATATTGTGAAAGGAGATAAGGTGGTGGTAGAAAATTTAAGAAATGTCAAAATTTTCTATAATCTCGTTCCTGACCCACCAGAACGCAAGAAAAACGCGGAATAACAAAAGTAGAGAAAAGAAATGAGGAACCGAGGTAAAATAGCTCTTGAGGAAAATAAGAGTCTAAGACGTTGCTATGGTAATTAATACGAGAACAATAGTGTTTATAAATGGTATTAAATATTCATATTGTAAGTTCTTTCACCTTCCACAAGTAGCATTTCACCTGTTCTTCCACTTTCCTCAACTTTATATTTCCTGTATTCAATCAAAAGAGGGTAAGAAAGTATCTCTGTGAAATCGTAAACAGGGGCCTCACCCCTGTTCTCCGAGGCAGAGATCCTTTGTTGCACTCGAGGGCCACCAGTCTAGGGTGAAATTACGGTAGGGAATCCTTGTAAGACAATAGCATGCAGTGTCTTAGAGTGTATGCATCTCTGTAAGAGGCTATTGCAAACCTCATGCATATCACTTTGCATTAATGGTGGTCTACTTCATACTTACACAATGTACATTATTTGAAAGTCAAGTGTTTGGCGCCTCTTTTCCTTCGCGGAGGAAAAGAGTGCCCAACAGACAAGGGTTATGATTGGTGCTTGGGTCCTGAA
>JABUQX010093398.1:2500-5000 GCA_015478945.1 Trachelipus rathkii | reverse complement strand
GCCCTAAATGTAAAGAGTATAAAACTAGAGATCTTTAAAATGTAAGGTTTAAGAACTTAGTCAAATAAGAATGCCCAATGTAAATGTAGTGAACGAGATTGAAGTTTGTTAGGATTAGCTGAACGAAAGTGTTGTAGTAGAATGGAAAAAGATACTTTTCAAGAATCTAGCTGTGATTTAAATAAGGTAATAGAGAAAAGAATCAAATGAAATAAAGAATAATTGAAAGTGTGGATGGAATTTTAATAAATATTAAGATCAAAAGGTCTTAACATGATTACAGAAAAAAAAGTGATAGAAAATGGGAGTAACTTGGTCAAAAAAGTCATTCCGAAGAAACAGTGATAAATATTTACACTCTACAGTAGTTTACAGGGCTCAACTGACAGCCAAACTGAAAGCTGGATGTTGCAAAGCAACATTTGCAACATTTTTCAACATTGTTTTTTGGGGCTTAAGGCATCAAGTTAGGGGTTTCCAATGCCGGGGAACTCGATTTCGAGGTCGGCGAGGCGTTTAGAGTGCCCGATCGACAAAGTCATGTCATCAGCTGACTTTGGCTCAATGACTGTACCCGAGGAAGAAAACTGGCACGTCCTTATAGAGTTCGAGGGCAATGCACGTTTCCAAGGACACGACGCGTCTCCAAGGCGACGGTTGAATTTGAACTCAGAGACGTAGCCATGCAACTGATCGTTAGATCATTTCTGGTTGATCAACGATTCATCACGGGCAGTTACTTCAGATTGGCGTTTAAATCATCCTTCAGGCAACTGGTTGTGAAATAACTGCATAAATATAAACTCTTCAAATAGAATATAAACCAGCGCTATTATGTATAACTAGCCAACGTTCTAACTACTAAAGCAGAGAGATAAGCGGTATAAGAGATATACAAGGCCCAAATAAAGCCAAACTGAAAGCCGGAAAAAACAATTTCAACATTTTTGGGGGAAACATTTTTTGGGGCTCTTAAGGTGCCAATTAGGGGTTTCCAATGCCGGGGAACCCGATTCCAAGGTCGGCGAGGTGTTCCTCGAAATCGACCTTGGAGACGTAAGTCGCCCTTGAACTTGACCTTGGAGACGTGCCGTTGCCCTCGAAAGCGCACACTGTCGTCATTGAGCCAAAAGAGCTAAACTCTCCCAGAGTTTGGGGCCTTGACCATGTCAGCTGCTGACATAACTTGGTCGATCGAACACTCGAAACGCCTCACGTACCTCGGAATCGGCTTCCTGGAAAACCCATAATGGGACTTCTTAACACCCAAAAACAAAAGTTGCAAAATGTTGAAAATGTTGCTTTGCAACTTCCGGCTTTCAGTTATTATCACACAGCTATAAGGGATGCCTGTGATATATATATATATATATAAGGTTATATATATTATATACATATATATACATATACATATTATTATTATATATATATATATATATATATTATATATATATATATATATTATATTATTATTATATATATATATATATATATATATATATATATATATTACGTACAGTACATCTAAATTTACTAACCTAGAAGTGAAAATGTGATGAATAATGATAAACAAAAATTTTTAATTCCAGCTCTTTTGAGTGATGATTCATATTACTTATTGTATCAATAGAAGGATCACAAACATCTCAGTAGAGAGATATTAACCCCTCCCCCTCCAAAAAGAAGGACCCACCTCCCTAGGTCCAAAATCTAAAAGCATAAACATCTTCAAACAAGAGAATGTTTGACTAGATATTACAAAAGTTTCTTGCAACTTTTCAGAATATCTGTTCACTTTGGTATTAGTGTGTGTGTATGGATTGTGTGTTTATAAGTTAGTGTCTTCCTGCATGGAAGTTCGTAGATGTGTGCGCGTGTGTTTGTGTCTCGTGGTTGTGAGTGTCTGTCTCGAGTGTCTTTCATTCTTTTGTGATATTATAGATAGATTTATATTCTCCTTGAATCAAATAAATCAGTATTCTTCATGCGAAGGTTATAGAACTTTCAATAATAATAATAATAATAATAATAATAATAATAATAATAATAATAATAATAATAATAATAATAATAATAATAATAATAATAATAATAATAATAATAATAATAATAATAATAATAATAATAATAATAATAATAATAATAGCAATAATAATAATAATAATAGCAATAATAATATAATAATACAATAGCAATAGCAATAGCAATAATAATAATAATAATAATAATAATAATAATAATAATAATAATAATAATAATAATAATAATAAAATTTATTAGTATTTTTATTATAACTGCAAGACATTAAAATAATAAAACTTATTAGTATTTTTATTATAACTGCAAGACATTAAAATGTATCATCAACAATAAAACCCAATTTCTCTCTCTCTCTCTCTCTCTCTCTCTCTCTCTCTCTCTCTCTCTCTACAATAGAGACATGACCACCTGCAGCGTAGGGAAAGACTTCGAGAAATAGGCAAGAAATACGCGGCGCTTC
>JABUQX010093397.1:5000-19632 GCA_015478945.1 Trachelipus rathkii | reverse complement strand
TAAAAAGATATTTATGTGCTTCAGTAACAAGATGAAGATGACCAAGTGTCAAATTTAATTTTTACATTTACATCAAAATCGCGACTCTTTATATGTATTTAATTATATTTTAATTTAATTTAATTGTATTTTATATGTATTATATGTATATAAAACAAAAACTTTGCTAATTCTGAAACAAAAGTCATGCAATTTTTCCGGATCCGAAAACCTATTAATTTGACTACTACCAAAATATTGGTTAATTTAAAAGTCTAAATTTAGAATGAACAATAATTAGATTATAAGGATTATCCAACTTATGTATTCAGTTTGGAATTTTAAAAAAACGTTGATTCTTTGGTAAGCCTGATTACAAATTTTACAATTGAAATATAAATAGCAGAAAAGAGAGATAAATATATTAATTAACATTAAAGTTTATAATAATAGATAACAATATTCACAATTATAGAATATAAATAATAAAGAAAATATTAAAACAGACAACAAATTCGCAAGAGCCAATTAAGTTATAAAGGTGAAAATAACATGCCATTTATCAAATCTAATTTTATTTTTAATATTCATATTTGAATTAGTTTTCAAAATGTTTTATCGTGTCATCATTTGACATATCTGCCAGTATAGTATGCCTATTTTAATTTAATTTTTCCAATGTGTAATCTATAAATGAAAATTTTATTTAATATATATATATATATATATATATATATATATATATATATATATATATATATATATATATATATATATATATATATATATATATATATAATAGTAGACATATATATACCGGTATATATATATATATATATATATATTATAGTATATATATAATATATGTATATTATATATAAAAATTTTATATATATATATATATATATATATATATATATATATATATATATATATATATATACACTGTATATACTGTAAAGTGGGGTAACTGTAGCCACATGGGGTAATTGTGGCCATATGGGGCATATGTAGCCACTGCATTAAAAACCAGTTTCCTTTATTATTATTTAGCTTTTAAGACCATCAATATGTAGGTTTATGTCTTGCATATTAATCTTAAATGAAACCTTAACCATATGACTCTTAATCAAAACATTTTTTTTAAATTTTCATAATCTTATGTTTTGTAAAACAATTTTATCAAAACTCTAGGAAATGTATTTTGAGAAGTATTAATTTTATCAATTGGCACAAATATGTATGTGAACTTTACCCTTCATAAGCACATACTGACTGTCAAAACATTTTAAGTAAGTACTAAATTTGTAATATTTTAAGAAATATTTTGTGGGGCAAATGTGGCCACCACTTGGGGCAAATATAGCCATGTTTGGTAATGGGGTTGCTATGTAAAAACAATCATTCTTGTATAATTTTGATTTTAATAGATCTCAAAAATGTAGTTTAAGGTATCAAACTTTTGCCATTACAAATGTGTATCAAATGTAATATTTTTTTCAATCTGTACTGCGACATAGTTATGTTACAATAAGCTTCTACAAATTTAATTTTTGCTGTTTTTAGTCAGGAAAATGGTCCGAAGTATGGTTTCTCATTGAATTTGGTACTGCCTAGAAACCTCCCACATAGATTTGCCATCTTGGATGTCCAGCAAAGCTCTAACCATGTCATCTTCATTGTAATTGAGGATAGAATTGCTCTTCTTCTTGTAATTACAAGAAGAGCAATTCTAACCTCAATTACAACAAAGATGATGTGGTTAGTTAGGGCTTTGTTGGATATCTAAGATGGCAAATCTATACAGGAGGTTGCAAGGCAGTTCCAAATTCCAAGGGCAACCATACAAAGTAGATTGAAAGGTAGGTTGGAATCCCCTAGAAAAATTGAAAGAAGCCTGCTCTCCCTAGAAATGAGGAGATGCACCTCAGTCTAAATCTTGCAACACTAGGCAATTATGGTTTGGCATTTGACTTACAGCAATTGCAAGATTTTGTCAAATACTACCTTGATAATGCAGGTATTTATGATGGTATATTTACAGACAAACTGGGAATTGAGTGGGAGAGGGGCTTTGTAAAGAGGCAAGAAAAAATTTTGACAAAACGTATGTGTTAAAATATCATTAGAAAAAGAGCAGCTGTAAGTGAGGAGGTGGTTCAAAAATACTTTCAGCAACTTCAGATCACTCTAAAGAATGTTCCATACCAAAATACCATCAATTATGATGAAACCAATGAAACCGATGATTGAAAAGGGAAAATACAAATATTTAGGAGAGGTGCAAAGAATGCTGAAAGAATTTTAAATACATTGAAGAGTACCACGTCTATTATGTATGCAGTAACAGCAACAGGAAGATACCTTGCCCCCTATGTTATCTACAGGTCCGAAAGATTGCAGGATTCATATGTGTTGGGTGGTTCAGTAGATACCCAATATGGGAGAACATCCACTGGGTGGTTTGACTCAGACTCATTCTACGACTGGTTCAAGTCAGCTTATCTACATTATGTTAGGTCTTTACCTAAGGGAGAACCTTAGGTATTGATAGGAGATAATCTCCCTTCCCATATTAATATTAAAATCATAAAGGAATGCACTGATGTATGAATGTGCTTCCTTCCCCCAAATTCCATCCATCTTTTATGGCCATTAGATGTGGCAGTGTTTGCCATTTTAAAGAAAGAGTGGAATAAGGTGCTAACTAAGTGGAAGTTTGGTGAGGGAAAACATTACAATGTTTTTGCCCAAAAAAATACTCCCTTCCCTTCTTCTGGAATTAATGGAAAGCATGGATGATAAGTGTAAGCTCCTCGCTTCAGCTGGCTTTAAAACTTATGGTGTATTTCCTTTCAAGCCTGAAGCAGCCCTTGAAAAAGTCTGGAAAATACCTCAACAGCCCAATCTAGTAAGTTCAGCAATGATTTCATACTTTCAAGACCAAAGAAAAAGCAATGCTCTTGTGAAAAGGAGAAGAGGTCGCTTTGTCAACTTGAAAGAAGGCCAAAGTATAGAACTGACCGATCTTCTGGATGCATCTACTTCAACCTAGAAAACTGTGAAAGAGTCTCCCATAAAGAAATTATATTTTGAAAGGCAAAGAGAAACAAGTCAGTCAGTGGGTGCTAATGAAAATAGAGACAGTGACTCAGTGTCTTATAGTGTTAATAACAAAAAACCCAAAGAAGTATACAATACCTGTGATTATGTATTAACTGAATACCTCCCAAATGCGTATCATAAAGGTGAACTTATTGAAAAATTCAATAATGATTGGAGTATTCAGCATTATAGAAAAACTGAATAATCTGATAAATTAGGTAGGGAATATTTAAGTTTCAAGCTACTGGATGTCCCAGATATTCACCTCCCTAATGAGGATTCATTTGTTGCTAAGTGTCAGGTTGAAAAATTTATAAAAAATTTATTTTATGAAAAACATTTTTTAGATAAAAATATTAGAGAGTTAAAGAGGTAAGGTAATTCACCTAAGGAGGAAACACATTCAAATGATGTAGAGGAAGGTAGAGCAGTATTGCATTTTATAAAATGTTTCTTTATTAGTAAATGTTTTTCTAAACTACTAATGATTGGTCTGAGTCTTGAAGAAATCGTAGGATATCCATTTCAACTAATGTTTCAATCTTATCACACTTACAGCTCTTAGGGAATATAAAATAATCATCATCAGATGCCCCGCTACCTCTAAAGATATCATTCTGCTCATCATCAATAAAACTTTTCATTGCAAATATTAACAAATTTTTTATCATTTACTAATATATAGACTATATTAACAATAAACCCCTAAATAAGCCCTCAGTTTATTATCGATTATTATAGATGGTTATAAAGTGTCATATCCAATGATACCTCATCTTTCTGTATAAGTTGTAAAAATATTATAGTTGTATTTTAAATATTCTCTGACTGTAATGGGCATTCATTGCAATTTTTATATAATCATAAAACATTACTAAAATCAAAAAAGTATCCTAATTATGATACTTATATGTCTTTGAAAGATCATAAATTTAGGTGTCAATCTTTCTGCAAAGAAAAATAATAAAAGAGTTAGTATTGTGTAATATTATTATATATATATATATATATATATATATATATATATATATATATATATATATTATTTATATATATATTATATATATAATGTTTTATATATAATTTTTATATATATACAAGTATATATATATATATCCTATATTGAATTTTATACTTTCAAAAATTTGCATACAGTGTCTAACTTTTTTCCTAAAGACATTAGTCATTTTTGTTTTCTAATCTTCTTCATTACAACTCATTTAGAGTCTATGCTGTGATTTTTATAAAAAATCAGTGGTGCTGGGGTTCTGCCTAACTATTACTTTATGTAAAAATATGATCTTGCAAATTTTGATAATTTTTTTTAAAAATTATTTACATACACTTTATGTAAAAAATTGAATCATTGATAATCATGAAAAAAAATTGACTATCAAAAAATAATGATATCAATGCAGATGTATCAATAATCTGAAACACATTTCTACATGAGGGATATCAATAATCTGAAACACATTTCTACTTGAGAGAAAAGAAGCTAAATTTTTATGATTTTCACAGCGCTATTTTTTATATTTTTATTGAAAAGATAACTTAAAATGTAAAAAAAATCAGTAGAAAAAACTTTAAATAATTGTTTGATACCATTTTTGTAAATTAAATGTTTATAGTTTTAACTTTTAACACAGTATTTACATGAATCAGAGTATACCGAACTCCACAGTTACCTACATCGGTACCACTTAAAGATGTTTTTGCTTTCACAATAATAAAATCTGAAGCTTTTTGCAAAATATTATTATCACTGATTAAGTATATTATGTATGAAGATAACGTTATCATATTATATTAATACTATCATTAATCTATGACGTTATTATCAAAAGAATCTACTTTTCTTATAGTAGTCTCCGATGTTTGTTTACATCACGTGACAATTCCTGATTCACAAAGGGTGCGTTCCACAGTAAAGATTTTTTAAAAATCTTGAAAATTCTTCAAGCGAAATGTCCAGAAGTTGCAGAAGACTTGAAATATCACACTTTTGATCCGGCTTAAACAAATTTCCGCTAACTCAGCTAGAAGAAATTTATATATTTTTTAGAAAATTAGAAATAAAAAGACAGTAAGAAGCTACATGGGCCTATCGAGACTGTTCCAGTCAAGCCAATAGAATCAATTCCCAAATGACATGTTCATGCAAATTCACAAAGCACTCTAGGGCTTGTCAATAACTTACATAGTAATGCATAAAGTCTAAAACATGTTAATGCAAATCCACAAAGCACCCTAGGGCTTGTCAATAACTTACGTAGTATCACAAAAAAGAAAAGGAAAAAATATATAGCTAAAGTACATGCTAACCACACTACAAACATTAATAACTTTATAGTAACATGCAGTTTAGCCTTAATAACACTGTAACTAAAAACCCGCCAATTTGGCTACGTCAAAATATACTATAGCTGCGTTTCCAGAAGCCCGAGTGCAGCCCGTATGCAAAATCGACTCGGAAACGCTTCGAATTAAAAAAAAATATACGAGTTAACCAATCCAGAGAACTTTGCAGTACCATGAAACGGCGAGCCCGCCGTCGATCAGCTGATAATGTAAAACAATACTCTTATTACTTTATATGTATCTATTTTTATGAAATGATACGATATACGTATTCTTTAATATAAAAGTTAACTAAACATATTTAAAAAACTTATGGCAAGCCATTTCCGACACATGTTTTGTAAATAGAAATTTGTTTGATGAAAATTTGTTTCAGCCCGCCCGGTATATTAATTCCGAAATTCGAGGATTTAACACCACGGGCGCCTGACTGTGACGTTTACGTGACGTAAAGTGCGCAAACGGGCTCTGGAAACGATGCATGTGCGCCTGTGTGCCCGCCCAGGCTGCAGTCGGGCTTCTGGAAAAGCAGCTTATATGATACCCAAACCATCCATATACCTATTACACATTCTTTTTTTAAATGTTGCAAGCGAGTCGCACTCAACAACCTCCGTGTGGGCAAAGCCATTCCAAAAATTTAGCGACCCTATTCTTGAATGAATGCTTTCTTATATCAAAGTTGTCATGCTTTCTTCTCAATTTTCTTACTATGTCCACTGGTCTCCCGTCCGTTCTCTACTATGAAGAATTTATTGGTCTCCGTATTATCAATAGTTGTAAATATTTTGTAGGCTTGTATCTTGTTCCCTCTGAGAAACCGTCTTTCTACAGAAAACATTTCTAACTCCTTCAGCCTCTCCTCATAACTCTTACCCTCAAACCAAAAATCATCAATGTTTCTCTACGTGCAACTCTCTCTAGGCATATGCTAGACTTTTCTTTCAAATTTAAGTGGACCCAAAACTTGGGTGCACAATTTACTCTAATACTGGCCTAACATAGTATTATAAAGTTACTTTAATAACTTTCTTTGCTCTTGTAAAACAAACATTGCAATTTATTATGCCTAGCATCTTATAAGCTTTATTCCTTGCTTACAAACACTGATTAGCTACCTTCAAATTACTGCTTATAATCACACCTAAATCTTTTTCTTGCGTTCACAGGGGACCAAGGCCGTCCCCATTCAGTATAGAGTTAAACTTTTATTTGATGGTAACCTAGGGGAAGAACCTTACACTTTTACAATTAAAATTTATTTTCCAGATATTGCCCACCCAACTGAAGTTTATCAAGATCATTTTGAATTTTTATACATCCTTCACTATTCCTAACTGAGTTAGCCACTTTGGTATCATTTGCAAATTTAGAAACCTTGCATTTCAGTCGCTGGTCTAAATCATTTCTATATGAGGAACAATAGTGGCCCCAGCACTGAACCCTGTGGGACACCACTCTTTCCTGTGATGACTTGTTGCCGCATAGTTGTACACACTATTTTCTATTCCACAACGGCTTTTTAATCTAACCATGTACCACTCCACCTATACCACATTGCAATAACTCCTTCATCAGCCTTATGTGGGGAACTTTATCAAAAGCTTTACTAAAGTCTAAATATATAATATCAACTGGATATCCTCGGTCAATGAAGTTAGTAATGTATTCTACAAAGTTTAAAAGGTTTGTCTGACATGACTTACCCTTTATGAAACCTTGCTGGGAGTAGTACAAAACCTTGTTACCTTCCAAATATTTCTCTATATGACCTTTCAGTAACTTTTCCAGAACTTTTACAACCAGAGATGTTAAGCAAACTGGCCTATAATTCCCAAATCTTCCTTACTACATTTCTTATAAATAGGTACAACATATGCTGCTTTCCAGCCGTCTGGTACCAACAAATGCGAACATACTTAAAAATCAAATACAGTGCCTTTGTAATGCTGGTACTACCCTCCTTCAGAATTCTATCATATATACCATCAGGACATGCATCTTTACTTGGGTCAATATGGTCAAGTAAGCGTTTATTATCTTTTACCTCAAATTCAAATTCAGTAAGTCTATTTGTTACATGCATACCAGAGCTAATAGTCTCCAAACTATTATCTAATCTTTCCTCAGTAAACATTGAAGCAAAATAAAGTCTGAAAATGTTTACCAACTCCTTATCTGAACTCCTAATTTTCATCACATTTTAATTCGCACTATTGTCTATTCTTACTTTTAAATTTATAAAAGCTAAAAAAACTTCTTCAGGTCCATATTACTATTCCTTGCTAAATTAATTTCTGCCTCTCTTTGACATTCTTATTGACTGGTTAAGTTCATTTCTATTTTTTTGAACAATTTTTTAAATCATCCTTCCTATTACTACCCTTGGATATTTTAAAATATCTACGCTTTTCGTTGATTTTTCCTCTTATCTCTTTATTCCGCCAAATAGGTTTTCTCTTCGCCACCCTAAAGGGTTTATCTTTAAAACATATTGACTGAATATCATTAAAATTTGCTTAAAATGTTCCCACATAATACAACAGTTTTGGTCTTTAAACACTTTATCGCAGTCAGTTATGCTAAGCATGTCTCGAAATTTGGTAAAATCGTCATTTCGGAAATCTAAGATCTTTTCCTTATTAACTTGCAATTTGGTTCCAGATATCACATTTATATTAAATATAATTATATTATGGTCACTACTCACTAAGTCCTAAATTCTCCTCATCTCTAACTTCATCCACCATACTTTCATCGTTAGTTAATATAAAGTCTAACAGTGCATCGTGTCTGGTAGGTTAAACAAAAATCTGGCTCAAAAAGTTGCCTAATATACAATTTATAAATATAGAATTACTATTGTCCCTATTAGACAAAGAATCCCTTTGAATGCCAGGAAAATTAAAATCATCCATTATGACTATACTTTTTTCTTTACTGTGGCATGCTGTCTCGATTTATTCACCAATTCCGTGTCTAATTCTTGACTCTGGCCAAGAGGTCTATAAAAAGCCCCTATTTTATATAATTTATTGTACATAAGGATATCTACTCACACAGATTCAACATTATGATTAGTTTTAAAGTCAGTCATAAACACAGATTGAATATTGCTTTTAACATAAAGCGCTACACCCCCACCCTTCTTCCTTTACGCTGGTTTACATAAAATGAATATACGTGTATTTCATATTCCTGAAAGGAGTCTCTATACAATTCCTCATTAACACATGCTTCAATGATGCAAATAATGTCTAGATTCTCATTTATGGTATAACTAATCAGCTCATCTTTTTTATTCTAAGGCTATGAGAATTTGTGTAAAAGTATTTGATAATCGAAATGGTTACTTTAATTGCTATCGTCATTATTTGAGCCTGTAACAATGCTAGTCTTATTTATCTCACCACTATTACAGTTACCATTGCTATAATTATTCATATCAAGATTTAGCCCATCACCCCTAACTTTACCTAAGTTTTTTGATAGACAAGTCTCCAAACTGGTACTGAAAAGCTCAACACTCATGTGAACTCCGTCTACTGCAGAAAGATCTTTGTCCAGAAATTCTCTCCACAAGTCCAAAAACCTAATATTTTCTGAAAAACATAATATCCTAACCCTTTCATTTAAACCTGAAGCCCTACTTTCCCATTCCTGACTTGCACCTAACCTAGGTAAAATCCCAGAAATCATGCACCTTCTTCCATTAGCTTTCATCTTCTGAATCAACCTCATATCATCTGCTATTAATTTTTCTGACCTTCTATGTCCTATATCATTTGTACCCACATGCACAATTACATTTCAATCAACATTTGTAAACTCAATATCTCTATCTATCCTATCCACGTTATCACTCACTCTGGCACCTGGATAACATACTCTCATTCGTTTCATTTTATCCTTATTTCAAAAGTCCTATCTAGGTATCGTATTAGTATTATTTGGCAAGAATTTTTCCAAATGGAAGTTCTTCACCATCCCATTTGATTTGTCAAATATTCTTCCAACCGGAAGGGAATTTCCTCGCAAAATTGGGAATTTTGCTTTCATCCATAAAGTTGTTTTTTTTTCAATCCCTTAAAGGAACTTTTTTTTTTCAAAATACCACCATTAAGTAATCGAATGAATTAGGTAATGTGTACTGATTTTTTAATTTTATTATTTATCTAATGTAAGCTAACCTAACCTAGTTGTTACTTCAATAAGTCGATTTTATACGTACTAAGTGATAGTATACACCCCAAAACGTAGTATGTGCCATTTGATGGCACAGATTACGTATTGGGGTGAAATATTTAGATGGCACAGCCTGGCATTCTACGTATTGCCGAAAAGTCCGGGACCTTGTGCCATATCCAAATTACTTTTTAGGAGGGGCGAAAAAAACCTTAAGTCCCTAACGTTCTGCGTTTTTATTCTTGAGTTTGTGGCTTTGTGCCGTCACTTGAAATCGTAAACAAATTCTTCTTTGATGTTTTTAGATGAAAACTTGAGAAATATGATCAGGCTTAACTATCTATAAAAAAAAATTACAAGCAAAATCTCAAACACCACAGAGGTTTCTTAAAATTAAGATGAGTTATTTCATAACACTCACCGGTGAAGCACATACAATAGAAAAAAAATTATCCATAAAAACATGTGCAAGGTACAGTGTCTATTTTAAGTTTAAGTGAAGTATCTTGTAAAAAAAAATTGAAGTTGTTGTCAATTTCCAGCAACACAGTTTCGCGTCGTATTCTTAATCTTGCTACATATTGACACATACTTAACTCTGTTCCATCAATGTAATGGGCAATCACTGCAATTAAACGAGTCCATTTATGTTAAAGATCTTGAGATTTTTGGTTTTTTGTAAGACATATGATTTTGGTAAAATAATCGAAGAAAATTTCTTCTTTGTGAATGTTTATAAACTCGTACCATTGGTGAATAATCTTTAACTATATTCATAATTTCATGAACATGCACAGCTTAGGTTGGGGCAAGTGTGTTGATGTGTGCAGTGATGCTCCCAATGCAATGGTTGGAAAAGTGGGAGGCGCTATGACACGAATGCTGCAGAATTGGGCACTATATATGTTTTTCACAGAAATCCAGAAACAGCTAAAAAAAATTATAACTCTCACTTAAATCTGTGTTAAAAAAGCGGTCCAAATAATTAATATCAATAAAAGTCGACCATTAATGTCACAATTATTTAAACTAATATATAAAGATATGGGTAATAACTACTCAACCTTGATTTTATGTTCAATTAGTTCGGTGACTTTCAAAAGGCAAAGTCCTCGTTAGAATCTTCGAATTTCGCAAGAGTTGTTGGCATTTTTTGGACCCTAAATTTCAATTAACAAATAGTTAACTAATATTTCGTGGTTTTGCAAACTTATGTATCTTGCCAACATTTTAACAAGTTTAAGTAATACGAGTTTGTCACTCCAGTGGGAAAGTTTAAACATTTTTAATGGGATAAAATATTTTCGCTGTCTCGCAAGTTTAAATTATTATAAAAAGTAATAAATACTTCCACAAATATCTCTTCTACTTTGTTAATTTTAGATTTAGATGCGTAGGTTGTAAAACAATATTTTAGAGAGTTTTGTGCTTTGCCACTATTGGAAATAATTGTCCAAAATTCACTAGGCATTTAAAAGGTTTTCCAAATTATCTAAAAACGAGGCTATCGTGTGCATGTGTTCAAAATCAAAAAATTATAATCAAAATTGTGAATATTGATATGGAGGTAAATTGTATATTTTCAATTTCTTACTATTTCAATCTATCTCTATCCACTTTATCTTCAACTATAATCAATTTACCTAGTAAGTTTAAGTGCTATGAACTAAAGGCAGAGTTACTTACGAGAGCTTTTCAAAGAGCATCAATCTTTGAAAAAACAAAACCAAAGGTAAGACCCTATAGACTCAATTTTTTCACTTATTTTTTAGTTTTTATATTATGGATCTCGGCAATGGGGCAAAATAATTTGAACACTTTTTTAACACTTAAAGATTTTCTTGAAGAATCTGAACTTGAATAAGAAACAACTCGCAGACAAGTTAGAGATAATCTTCGCAATTTGACAGGTTTTCTGACATCAAAATTGAAAATCTGATCGATATTACTTCTGACAGTCAACTAAAAAAAATTTTAAAAGAAATTTTCATAATTTCCTTTTGGGCCGAATTTCGCAAAGAATACCCAGCTTGTTGTCGTGGAGAGCAATTTAAGAACTGCTGCCATTCACCAGCAGGTATTTGTGCAAAACTGGATTATCGCTATACTCTGGAACCAAAAACAAAGTATCGAAACAGACTTGATGCGGCTCCAGACATGCGCCAACATTTAAGAATTTTTCAACAGAAGAAACTATCACAACCTACTCATTAAAATGCACTTTTTATTAAGTACGTTACCTTGAACAAGAAAATTTGTCACCTGTGGTGCATTTGATACTTGTTACACTAAATATTGTACAAAATATAAAAGGGCTCCGAGCATAAATTCATATACAACTGAGGAACGTTTATCTAGAATTAAAATTTAAAATATAACTTTCCGCTCACTAGATTGAGTCGAGACTTCAACTCTTAAAAGAAATTAAATGAAAATTGCAATTATTACCGTTAAATGAAAAGATCGTTAAAATGAAAATTGCTATTTTTAGTGTTAAATGAAATTAAAAGTTAATTTACAAAATTTATTCCTTTAAAAATAATTTATGAGTGGATAATTTAAGAGATTTAGAAGATGAGCAAGATATTTTCTTGCAAGGTTTGAAAGATAAGATTTTTTTATATAGAAAAGAATTATAAACACTAATTACAGTAAGATATGTCTAATATATTTACAGTAAAAGGTTGTTTGCTATTTATACCCAACTTGTATACAGGCTTATTTGAAAGTTGGTTATTAATAACTACAAGATTGCTGGAAAGAAGTCCGATGGCAAAAAATTTTGGCAGAATTTAGGGTCGTAGTTACAACGCTAAAAAATATACCTTCTCCTTTATCTTCCTCTTTTCCCCAGATTGGAGGCGAGGTGCGCAACATACACTGGAAACAGAAAAGTAGTAGAAGATAAGTGAAAGCTCGTCGAAGAAAAAAAAATCCAAACTAGGGCTTCACAAGACAGTGACGGGACCTCACTGTGGTATCTTTGTCAATGTAAGGGTTTTCCCTTGAATAAGGCCCACAACCATATCCCCCTCACAAAACCACCACCATTCACTCCTATTATGCACCTTTCTTCTCGCCTCTGCCAAACTCACATTCCTTTCCTTCAGACATTCAAAAACTGAAGCAATCCACTTTTTCTTGGGTCTTCCAGTCGGTCAACTCTTAGCACACTCACCACTATTCATCCGCATTCTTTTCATATGACCCAGCCATCTCAATGTACTTTCGTTTATTCTCTGATTTACTCCTTTCTTCACACCACACAACTCTCCTATCGTGTTCATCTCACCTAAGATTGTTCCATTGAACGATTGTACTATAGGTCATAATACATCTTATTCCCACACCATAGTTTCACTCCTATACATTAAAATCGGTAACAACGTACAATCATGCAAAACGTTAGCGCAAATTTGAATCCACCAAGGATAGAATTGCACCAGCTACCTTCCTACCTCTCACAACTTCCTTACTACACTTCATCCATCATGTAACCTAAACAATTAAACTCGGATACTTACTCCATTTGCTCACCACTTCCAACACGATTTCACACCTCGGATTCTCCTCTACCCACTTACCATCACCTTACTCTTATCTAATTTATTTTCAAATCCTTCTTTTACGTACCCTGCCAAAACCCCTTTACCAAAATCCTTTCAAACTTTCTTTCCCGGTTTGCCACACCAAAACTAAATCATCAGAATCAGCTTACAATGAAGCAGGGCAACGCCTTCACTCTTTTTCCATTCTCCATCAGGCTAACACCTTCCCTTACCATCCCTACCTCTATTTCTTTCAACACCCCATCTGTATAAATTAAATAGCCAAATAGACATAACACATCCTGCCTCACTCCACTATTAATATTAAACAAGGATCAATCAATTATTCATTTTTACTTACACAACGCTTCATATTGTCATGCATTATTTGATTTTATTCAGAAGTCCTTACAACCAAACCATATATCATAAACCAGCCATAGAGGCTTCCTATATAAATCCTGTCATATACCTGTTGCAGTCCATGAAAGCCTAAAACACTTTATTCTTCTCTTTCATTTTCTCAGTCATTTGTTTCAATGTTGAAAATAGATCCACATATCACCTAGCACTTCTAAATAGCACCTTGCTTCTTCGCCAACCAGTCCCTAGTCACTCGACTTATTCTTTCAACCAAAACACCAGCACATAAATTCCCTACAACACTCAATAAACTAATTCCCTTTATGTTCCATACACTTCCCCTTATCTTCTGTACCTAGAAAAGGGGGTTACTATTACTGCCTCCTCCAATCTTCGGAAATATCACCATCTATAAAACGCTTAATTATTTAAAACAACTTCCATTATCCGGTCAATTATATCATCGTCCTTCATTCTTGATCATTTCATCAGTAATTCAATCTATTCCTGCAGATTTACCATTCTTCAACTTTCTCACTAATTACCTATTTTCCAAAATACTTATTTCATCTTACACCGTCAAACCCACCAACATTCACTATCACCTCTTCATTACTGCTAATGTTATGCAGATTTCAAAGTGTTCCCTCCTCACACCTATTTCATCAGTCACAAAAGTACTATCCCTATTCATTATTCTATGAAGATTCCACTTATTCTTTTTCTTATCATTTCACACTTACTTCCAGACAAGCTTCCTATTCTCTTGTATGTCCTCATTCATCCTCCTTCCAATCTGTTCATTTACCTCTTTTTTTTCCTCCTACGCACGCAACTATTAGTCTTCCTTTTTCCAAACACCTTTCTTTTGAAACCTCATCATTGGCTTTTAGCACACTCGACTACGCCTCTTTTTTACTTTTAACCGCTTGATCACCTTGTCGTATTTAAAGGTATACGGTGGCATCTTCTGCAGAAAAAGGTGCCTAACAATGGCTTCTTCCCTCGCAGAAGGGGCCCCACCCGAGAGATAGCATCTGAACCAAAAGTTCCTTCTGCGAGGGAAGAAGCCATTGCTAGACATCTTTTAC
>JABUQX010093396.1:0-18070 GCA_015478945.1 Trachelipus rathkii | reverse complement strand
ATCCATAGATCTTGCATGAAAACGGGTATCTTGGTGAAATGCTTACAGTCAAAAATTTCCCGTAATACAATATATATTGGAATCGCAACGCTAAGCCGGAATACATAATATATATACTAATATCACATACATATATAAAACAAAATAATAGCTAAATTCCAAGAAAAATTTTTCACCATTATATCTTTTGCTGAGGCCACATTGCAATAAATCACCCAGCCCTCCCCTCGTATGAATCAAAATACCCATTAAAAAATCAAAATAATAAAAATAACTATCATGCTATTATACATTCTAAATAAAAATTAATAATAATTTTAATAATTTTAACTCCCTGGTACAATATTATATTCTCCAATCCCAGTCTAGGATTCCTACTGAGCTCTTCGCGCACGCTATGAGTGCACAAAACAAACGTTAAAAAATGATTTAATCAACTGATTTTTTTACGGTGATTTTTTTCTTTTCCCTTTTCTCTTTATCTTTATTCTTTTATATATAAAAATCAAAACTTTTTATTTTTTTACACTCTAATGGCAATTTATCTTTTTTTATAACCGACATTCTAGACCATTACATTCATAAGCTATCATCCTTAATTATCATCGACTAAGCTATTATTTCAATTTCTATATAATAGAATAAGTATCAATCAATTGTAGTTCAAATCGTTTATTAATAAAGAAATAAATAATTTACGCACTCACCACGTATTATTCAGTATCTACTGAGCTCTAATACTATATTTAAATAACACTTAATTAAACTAATGAATTAATTATATCTACATAAACCTTAGAATTAACTACGTAATAATTAGTTAGCCCAATTATTCACCTTAATTTTAAAAAAAAAAATAACTAATATATAAAAAGAGCAATTGCTTTTTTCATGTTAAAAAAAGAAATAATTCCTTTTTTTTGAAAAAATCTCAATAAAAAAAAAAAAACAAAAAACCATCATTGTTCATTAATGGCAGCGAAGTTTTCCCAACTCGGCTCCCCTCCACAAAACTTTCACCTCATTTTGAAAGTTAATATTAACTCCCAAAGCCGTACAAATCGGATTTCCCGGCCTAAGCGGATTAAAAGAAAAGCACTACAAGAATTGGAACATCTCATGCGCCACTCACAAAGACAATCTTCCATTAACAAATCATCTGATCAAATCTAATCCATACACACACCACCCATCAATACAAACCATCCATTACGTGCTCCGTTAGTTGAGATTTTATAAAAAATAATCCTATGTAATAAATTTTATTACCCAGTAAAATCACATACACTTATAGCCCTGCAACTCCTGCCCCGTCCACCACAAATGGGCACCGTCCCCTATTCGGTCCCTCGATCAGTTTCTTTATCTACTGTGTCCGTTTGATTCAGCGCTCAGTCTCCGCCCTCACCCCTGCCTACCCCCTGCCCCCTCCCTAACTACCACCCTCATCAACCACCCACTAATGTATCATTAATGCGTTGCATAATCTCGTTTGATCTCACCACTCTTCGCTAAACTTATGAACCATATTGTTGTTCTTGGTTCTGTTGTGATTCACCGAAAACTCAGCTCTCACTTTGAGCGAGAAGCAAAAACAAAAGCAGCCGGTTTATGAGTGAACGAAATTATTTATGCTTCCTTTAATATCGCTTTCAACATAATCGCCCTCTCTCGCCAACTGGCGATTCATATGTGTACGCGCAAAAATATCTACCTGGATTATCATCATTTCCCTTTGGTTTTAAAATTAACTAATTGTGTGCTATGTCGTCTCACTCGCGCGCCACTCTGATCTGATACAATAAAACAAACACCTCGCGAGTCTGTCGCTCACATCTTTACGAATATCTCACCATATTTGTCATAAACTAGTTTCCCACATACTTCTTCATTTTCTCTTTTATGAGCCATTTTTTTTTTAAATCTCCCGTTTGCGTTTACTTGTTAGGAAAGGTATTCTTTTGTGGAAAATCATAAATTAAAAGATTAATTGAAAAAAAAACATTAAATCTATGAAGTGTGTGACGAATTTTTCTAACTTTCAACAACATCATCTCCAAGAAACACCTATATCGGAGTTCACACCAATCCCCTGTCTGCTAACACCGCACCTCTCCGCCCCCCCCCCCCACGGACTTCCCCCCCCCCCCCCCTCACCCTCCCGTCACTATCCATCCCCTCTGCCACCCCCTATCCCCACTACACCACAGCCCCCTCCCTCCTCCTTCCATCAGCCCTCCTCATTCCTTAGAACGCATTGTGCCATCTCCCCACTCTATCTCCACCCACGCCTCCAATCAAATGGTCACCAGCGCCCCCAAAAAAGCCGACCTGAACCCACAACATACGCCCATAAAACTAGACCCTCTGCACTCTCAAACTCAATCCACCCCGCCCACCCACTTCCCCCAACTCCCCCACCACATATCTTCCCTCCGCGCAAGTGCACTTCACCCTCCAGTTCCGAGATCCCAATAGCATCATTTCTCTATGGTCGTCCTTGTAACTTACCAATCCCCAATGTATCCCAGTGCTCATGAACCTACCCCCCCTCTACATCTTCCGACATAAATCTCAGTTGTCAAATCACTTCTCTTCTCGACTACTACCTCTACAAACTCTAGAGACAAGCCTCACACCCACCCCCAACCCTGTCACCGGAACAAAACCACAGTGAATCTCGTTTGCAAAATATCAACAGGGGGGAATCACTGGTTTTTCTTTTTTGTTCAGGTCTCCCTTGAGGCCCACAAATAAATTTACCCCCCCCAGAACAGCCATCCCTATACTAATCCGTGCATCAGATCGACGACACCCGAGGAAAGGTTATTAAGTATGTATCTTTTCATAATCATATTCTTGGGGGAGAAAAGATTTTCTCAACTTGGAAGATAAATTTTATACATGTGGAGGGAAACTAAGCGCCAGGACCAGTAATAGTTGGGTAAGTTTTGGGAACCCACTTCAATTATCCTTTTTCAAACGAATAGGAATCTGGCTATATGTGCTTGGACCTGGTCATGACCCCGTGCACGACCCTGCTAATATTTCCGGCTGACCCGACCGAATTGTATTTGAAACGCCCACTCTGTGGACATACATGTAAGTTTGTATAAATGGAATAGAATGACGATTGGGAAGAAGGTGCAATGGGGATGCTATTTAGAAAAAGAATGAGTAAATTGATCTTGCTCTGCTAGATGAACTGAAGACAAAGATGAAAGATGATGACGTTTTGAGTCATGGTTGGCACGGTGGTGTGGGAGGGATTAAGCCAAAAGTATTATGTGCCGAGTTGGAAGTTGACATGAGGCAGAATGAGGGGGAGAGGGAGAAGGGGTTTGCGATTTTGGTGAATGAGGACTGTTAGTGTGGAGCTAGCGGATTGCTTATGGTGGGGATTTTGTTCTTGTGAGATGTGAGTTGAGTACTAAGACAGTTTGTAGAGAGGAAGGGTCAAGACTCAAGGTATGTGTAGGGTGAATAGAATAATCGATCTCACCCAGGGAGTAGTAGTATTGTAAGGAGCATGTGGGGAACGTTCTGGTAATAATTTGATAACCGATGTTTTGGCGGTATCAAGGGAGGAACATGGAGTAGGGGATTCAGTACTTTGTAGAATTTGAGAATAATACGTTGAAGAGATGGACGAAAAAGATTACTTGATGGAACTACAAATTTGATAGATAGATGATCGGTTATTAAGAGACGCACTGTATTAGAAGAAATATAAAGCAAGTTGCCTTTGAGGATAAGTGGGAGGGATGTTAGGAGCGGAAAATTTGACGAACGGTATGAAGGGTGATTGATTTTTTATATCGGGAGAGAGAAGGTCGCAGTTGTGGTAAATGTGCTGTTCGAACAATTGCTTGTGTTTCGAACAATGAGAGGGTATACCATAGTTTATAATTAGATTTGGTTGGTTAACGAGAGATGTGCTATATACGAAGTGAAAAGCATGAATTGATCTGATGTCTGAGTTCGGGTGAAAAGAAGTAACCGTAAAGAGTGAAGAGACACGAGTATATTGTGTTGTGGCGGAAAGATGATGTTGAGCGTAATAGTGTTAGTGCTTGATGCCGTAGAATCACATGGTGATTGGGGGGGCGTTGGTGAATATTTGTGAATCGACTCTGTGTATTTAATCTACAAATTAAGAAGGTTACGTGGCAATGGGGGCGGTAATGGATGGAGAGGAAAGAAAAAAGAGGTAAGGATAGTGAGGGACGGAATAAAGAGTAAAGAGAAGTTAATGAGACAGAGGGTATGAGGTGTATAAGAATTAAGGAGTTAGATTTGTGGAGAGTTGAACTCTTCACGAATAGATCATAGGAGTGTTGAATGTGAACAAGATGATGGATATGAAGATGACAATCTGGTCGCCAAAAAAAGGAGCGGTTGTTGAAGCGAGGTGCAGACGAAGAGATAAGTGATGGGTGGTCGGGGTGTGTAAAAGTAGAAAGTAAAGATATGTGCCAATAGACAAGATAAATCAAACAGACGGTGTAAAAAGAAAACAAAAGACTGGGTGGTTGGGAATGTTCTTAAAAGCAATTGTTGGGATATACAGAGAGAAGAAAGTGTGAATTGTAAGATATATAACTAGGTAAAGAAGAAAGACAATGATTAGTAGAGTATAAAAAACAAGGAGAGATAAATGAATGTTTGGAAAGGGGGGATGAATGGAAATTTATCTTGTGAGGTATTAGGAAAAGCTCGTTGCTAGGAAACCAGAGGAGAAATAGGAAAGTGTTGACAAGGTTGAAAAAGAAGACGAAGAGAGAAGAGTAATAAGAAGTCAGTGTTACATAAATTATTGATATTAGATAAGTCTATTGATGACATAAGGTTGACTAATTCAGTGTGACGGAGTGAACGGGGCGAATGGGGGAAAAGAAGCTGAGGATTGATGAGTGTTGGGCGAGACAACTTCGAAAATCTGTGAATTCAACTTTGGCAGAAGAAAAAGGGGGTTCCTTTCGAAGGAGATATCACGTCGTATATGAAGCTAGGAATTTTTCAAAATAGAATTGGAAGATAGAAGTCGCGCGCCAGCGCGTTGGTCACCGACGTTGACATGTTATTAAAGCAATCGTATGAGTGCGTTTAGGCCACAGGTTGAGATTAAATCGTCTCTTCTTCATTCGATCGCACGAAAGGAGCTGACTTGATGTTGTTGGGGGGAATGGAGTGTTAGCCCGCAAGCGTGTTGATGAGTAAAATGACTTGTAGGTGTGAGAAGGGTTCCCATGTATCATAGTCTGTAAGGACTTGAGGCCGCTATTTTGTTGTTATGTCGTGACGGGATGGTATGTTATATTTTGGGTTGTTAGACCGATGTTCAGTGTGTTTAGGTTTAAAACAGAACGTCAGGAGAAATAGATCTATATGATTAACTAGTTTACAAGGTTTTAACGCACACCATATATGGAGGGTTTGATGTTTTCAAAGATGGTTTAGTGGGATTGTTCACACGATTTGGGTTGTATTTTGGAGGGCAGATAAGAACTTGTAAGAACAATATGTTGCTTAATGAAGGCAGTGTCTGTACTTACTAGTTACGACAACAGGAAAGAGGTAAGCCTCAGAATTTGTTGCTACTAATTGATATATTGAGCTAACGTTTTTGGAACTTACGCAGCCCTTTCAAGTCAGTAAAAGATGATTAATTAAAACGTTCGTTATAGATAACCTATTTGAATTCCAGGGGGTGTGTGGGTTAAAGTGGAGACCGGTGCAGGGCTAGGACTGGGAGTATATAGCGATAGGTGTGAAAATTTTCTAGGAAAAGAGATATAGGTAACTCATCTATTCAGTACTAATCGGATTCATTGGAACAAGCCGAATGATTTTGTCATTTTCACAAGGTTAGGCATATAATTTTGGCTTGTATTCGATATAAGAGTGTTTCTATAAAATACCGGTTCGATTTTATTAACATACATGATTCAATATAGAATACAGGAGGAAATTATTAGAGAATAATCATTGAATGTAAAAAAAATAAAAACAGCGAGAAAGTTGTCTTAAACACAAGCAAATATACAGATTAAAGGGTGAGCCAGAATATAAATACAGTTAGATTGGGGTAGCCGTAATCAATGATGAAAGTGGAGGCTTGTGGTTGTTGGTGTGGTGGGAAAAAGAAAGTAAAAACGAAAGATATGTGGTGGTGTCTGTGTTTGCCTATTATAAGAAGGCAAGCGCTACTGGCTGTAGATAGGTGGCGTTAAGTATAAGAGATCACGATGGGAACAGGGTTGCAATTGGGCATGGTTCGCCCAATAAATTTAGAGAAATAAATTTAAGTGTAGATAATTAAAATCAAACTAATGGGTAATCGACGAACAGGGCTGGTGTGTGTATGTAGAAAAAAAGATGGTACAGTTCAAGGGAAAGAATATTGGGCGTCGGGAGACAAGGAAAAAATAATATGCAAAACCTAGGAGGCCTAAGCTCAGGAGCAAATAACGGTCTGGTGTTGTCTGTAGATCTAGAGTACAGACTTTCAGGCATAATGGTCGTAGGTAGAGAATACGATATCAAAAAATCCCCTAAACATTGCTCTGGGTGCTGTTCGTAAATATGGATTACTGCGGTGTTTCGAGAAAGTTATCTTGATAGATAGAAGTGGTAGTGTAAAAAAACACAAAGAAGTCACAGCAAAAGTGTCTCATATAGAGAATATTGAGATTTTAGCTCAGAATACAACACACACGTAAATAGATATCAAATCAATTCCTCATACATGGCCGACCCTAGCAGTGTTAGTTTCAGAACAAGATAGGACAAGAGTTAGGTATATGTGTGTGTGTAGGTTTTAAGTTTTGTCAATCCATAAGTAAAAACAGTAAAGTCACAATATCGCCTAAATTACAGGTGATTTTAAGGTCATGCAAGACAAACCTTTTCTTTTAGTAAATTGTGTATTGGCGTAAAATACAATTTACTGACTTGCTCTAATAATGACAGAGGAGAATTTTCCAGTGTATTGTAATGAGTGTAAAGTTTGATTTTATAGTAGCTTAGTAGAATAGAATACCGTGTACTTGAGAAGGATAGCGGGCATAAGGTAATGGGTCTAATGAAAACAAATCGAAATATCGCTCCGGCTACAATATGATGCAGCTAATTGTCAGTAATTAGTTTAACTTTAGGTAACTATATAGGTGATGAGTACTTATACGTAAGTCTCAATATTGGTACCATGTGTTATATGCCGTAATTCACAATTTAACGATTTTGTATTATGAGAACTATTTATGATTGGAGCTTAAAAATCAAAGACGTTACTCACTGTTGACTCAATAGATTTCTGGTGCGTTTTAAATAATTTAAATTTCTATAAAAACGGTTTTTATGATAGATATTATTCGTGCGATAATATAAATAATTATATGTAAAATATATTGTATGTGTGATTTTAGTAATTTAAATTGTAGAAAAAAAATGGCACCAAGTTCGTAGCAACATACTTCACAAGTTCTATTTCTTGTTAAGAAGTTATTCATTTAGAGCTGATAATATAGAAAGTAGGGGAAAGGAAGTAGAGATAACTAAAATGTTACTCATAGGAAATCAGGTATTATGATAAAAAAACTGGTCAAGCTATAATAAATTCTCCAAAGAAATATAGTTCAGTTTATATATTAAAGTTGTTATTTGGTTAGTGGAAATTATTCATAAAATCAAAATGAAGTATATGAGCATAGAATTTTACATATTTATGTAATATATTTATTTTTCAACCTTCATTTATGCATATTTATAATGTGAGAATAAGAGATGATAGTATATTATAAGTGTGACGATGAAAGGGTAATTTGGTTTTAATTGTTATGTTGGGACGTGTATACAGTAGAGTAGAATCGTCAAATGTTCAGTTAGAAATCTAGCCATTTTTACTTAAAATCAATCTGTTATTTTTTGTTGATGTATTAATTCTTATATAACTAATTGTGTGTACTACTAAGATCTGCCTATATTTCGTTTTCCGTTTAAGTGAGTAGTACTGTTCCAAGATGTGTCTCCACTTATGGTTTCAGTTGATGAAGGGGGTTCATTTGAGGCTAAATGATAGTTTAGTATTTGGATAATTATATTATACACATTATCTATATATATGTAGTTACATATTACTATAATATCATATAATATATAATAATATTGTATTGATTTATTAATAATGTGGTTTTTAGGTTACAGCTGTATTGAAAACTTAATCGTTTATAGGATCTAAAAACCTCTTTTTAAAGATTTTATGAGCGTCTCTTAGGATCTAAAGGGAACTTTTTATGTTGGTAAAGGTGTGTTCTATTTTGTAAGGTGTGTTGAAGTGGGTATGATGTAAGATACTATAAGTTAGAGGCACCTCTATAATTTGTTTTTAGTGTTGGATTTTTTTTTTAGTTTGTGTTTTTATTTATTGATTTTTTTTTATTTTATATGGTGTTTTACTTTTTGCGTCTTTTAATAGCGTTCTTTCTCAAAAAAAAATAGAAAAATATCCTTTACAAACCTTCTTTTGAATTATCGTTTTTTGTTATCGCTTGTCAGGTCTTGAGTGAACAATAAAGCATATTTAGTCGGAAAAGATGCACATTTCTGTCTCCATAAGTTATTTCTTTTTTTGAGGACCTTTAATCACATTTATATATAACACTAACTATCCTCTCTGTCGTGTTCGATTCTTTCACTACCCCTGGCCTAACACCAGTGAGATGAGATTGGAGACGTTCAAGTCCGAACCCACATTTCAGTTGTTGGGTAAAAGGGACCTGATTTTATTCCAAAGGGCCCCTAGGCCATACTGTATTAATGTTTAATAGATATGTTAAAAAATAGAACTCTTAGCTTTATTTATATATGATTATGTGATGTTAGGATCTAATCCATAACGTGTATATATTATATGTGATGAGATATTAATAGCCATATATATATAAATATATCTATATATATCTGATAATATATAATATATATATATATACTATAATCATTCTCACAATAATTCAAAGTGAAGGAGTAGTAAAAATATCTCTATTTTTATTGAATTTATGTATATATAAATAATATCAATAAAATATATATATTGTTTACATAGTATATATATATATTATCATTTTACATAGGATATATATAATATATTTATATTATAATACCTAATATAACTCTATATATATATAATTATTCATTAATATAATAATATATATATTGAAAAATAATATAATAACTTTTTCGTACTAATATATATATAGCGAGCTTGTAAAACCTTTTTGTTCTAATATAATTAGATATTTCAGTTTGATGAAACGTGATGTGGGGGACAGTCTGTGGTGAGTGGGTTGCTGGATGTGTTGTGTTGACGGGGTGCAACCTCGACAAATAGGTCCCCCCCGTCAGTATGCCATCTCCACCAATTGGTCTCACTCAACTTTTGTAATATAACAGCTCTCCTCACGACCTTCAAATTCCTCTCTTGACTCATTTTCCCCTCTGGTTTCTTTAGTTTTTAAAAAAAAAAATATAATCTTTTTTCTAGAATAATTAAAATTGACACACCCCACGCCGCGTAATAAAGGTTGGTTAAAACTGGAAAACTGCTATTTTCATGATGTAGGTATAGTGTTAGTTTTTCTTAGATTTATGTAATAAACCAACCCATAAAATACTATCAATATTTTGTTTTTTATATCAATAGTATAATATATGTCTCTTATCATCTTATTTTAATATATTTTCATAAAATATTCAAGTACTTTTTGATGTAGCCAAAATGAACTGAAATATAATAAGTTACAAAATTACTATGTAAATATTAATTTTAAGAGAGAGATGAATATAAATATATAGTATAGCTTAGTATAGTATAATGTAGCTATACTAAATATATATATATAGAAGTTATGATATTATATAATATTATAGTCTATATATATACTAGTTATATGAGTATATATGAAGGTTCTATATAATGTAGTGATATAGTAGATAGTTATTAATATATATATAAAATTGTTAATATATTTATAATTTATTTTTTTATAATATAAATCAATAAAAATATGTACCGAGAGAAAGAACTTCAAAAGTAAAAAAGAGAAGAGAGTGAGAGAGTTATAACTGATGTAGTTAATAATAGAGAAAATTCGACCCAAGCGACTCTAAGTATGCGAAGAACTTACCGTTTACTTAACGTATTTAATCAATTTCACTATTGCATTTATTCAGAGATAAAACTTATATATAATATATATAGTGAGATATTGAATTTAAAATTATATATATTAGTATTATATTAGTTATATATATAATAACTATATTGTTATATATATTGTATAATATATAATATTAAGAATCTATTATTTAACTCTATTTATAATTTCTCCAAAATAGATATATGCTTTTGCTTTTAGTATGACTATTATTAATGATATATAGCTTCAAATATTAACATGACTTGTAAAAAATATTTTAAGTGGCTTAATTTAAATGACATAGCGACCGAAGTTTTATATTATTGAAATATATATATATATATATATTAATATATTTTTAAAATTTTATAATTAGTATTTTTTTTATAATAATATATTGTTGTTGTTGAGTTAATAAAAAAATTTTATATTACTATGGTGATAAGTTTTATTAAATAATTATGACTACTATTGTAAACTCTATTAAAGTAGTGGAACTATTATTACGCTCTACTATATTTATTATTATATATATACTCTAATATTATAATATAAGTATCAAAATAGTGGATAAATAAAATTTGTACAATATATATATACAAGCTACTGTTGAGCAGTTTAGTATTAAGAGTAGGTACTTCTAATTCTACAACCCAAATAGAAAAAAAAAGATAAAGTCATTAAAATTCAAATATAATTTATTTTAATATTCTATTATACTATATATAATTGATAGTAGTAGAAATATAATATATATATATATTATGTATAAAGGTGTGAGTATATACCGCTGGCTCATAAACGGGTTATGAGCGAATTAGTCTGCATGGCACAGGGACAAAGTTTGATCCGTTATTCGGATTCTAATTAGTAATTACCTAGAGGATTGCCTTGAGGCGTGATATTAGCCGTGATGGTAATAAAATTTTATATGTAAAAATAAAACAATTACATGCACAATACATTCAGACACATCTATGTACTACCTTATATATATATATATATCTTATAGTATTAATATATCTTACTAATATAATAAGAGAGAGATATACTAATATATATATATATATATACAAAATTACAAATTATATAATGTGAGAAATAAATTTTCGATGTGATATATTAATAAGAGTTTTTATTTTATATTATATTGTATAAATATTTAAACATATAGATATAGTTATGTATATATATCTCATCCATAATCTGTTTAATTATTTTTTGTGTATATATACTCAGCTATAACTATTATATTATGTATAGCATATATATAGTATATGGTATATATATGTGAATAAGTTGTTGGTCAATATTAATAATGGTGGATAATATCATAGGTTATTCTGTAAATAATATTTTTCTACTTAATAATTAAATTATACTGTTTAAAATAATATGTTATATGTGTGATATAGATTTATATTTATATACATAGTAATGTAAGTATTAAATATGAAGATAAAGATATTATCTCACTAATATATTGGAATACATAAACATCAAACAATCGAGCGTCAGATTCACGAAAGGAGAAGAAATCAATGGAAAAGAATCAAATGTCTTTGTCTAAATGTACATAGTTTTGTAAAAAAAAAAATTGTAGTTTGGATTTAAGATAAGACTACGTAAACTTGAAGAGAGGAGAAAGATGTTAAAACTGGAAGGCTTTAACAGAAGAAGAGGTCTGTTACAAAAGTTACAGGTTCCATGTTGACGAAAGAAATAATCTACTAAATCTCCCCGATTTAGAACTTGTGGATGCAACTCTAGATGGTATGTTAGAGTTCACTATGATATTAATGTAAAGCTTTATTTTAATATTTTCTTTTCTGAATAATAATCATTAAGGCTGTTTTTACTTTTGAGTGAAGTAAATGATTTAGAAAGGAAAAAGGACTATCCCTGTGCGTATTTAAAAGAAGATGAGGGAACGTTGCCTTAGATATGCTAATATAGATGAGAGTGGCTCCACGTAGAGCAAGTTAACAAGGTCATGTATGGTGGAAGTATAGGCTGCACTTACTACAAAAAAAAATATTTTTTTAAATTCATTCATAATGTATGTAACTTTCTAAAGTTAAATTTTCAAGTAAATTTAACAGCAATGATTCTAAAAATAAAAGATAGTCGGGGTGATGCAAAATGATAAAGAATTTTATTCACCAAAAATAACGATCACGCTGGTCAGGGAATTTTCGGATTTGGTTAGGGAAAGTCAGGGAAATGTTTTAAGAGGCAAAAAAATCATAAGATTTCGAGTATAATGATTTCTGTTAGTGTTTTTTTATTGCACGGGCTGTGTGCGGTGTGAATACCTGGTATATAGGACGCTTATAATTTGGATAGTTTGTTCAATGGAACTAACTTTGATTGTTGGGATGATCAGGAGTGCGTTAGGAATTGTGTTTTCTGTGGTTAGTGTAGGATAGAAAGGCGAGGTATGTTGCTTCTGCAAAGATATCTTAAGCCAGCTGGAGTCATGTAACAATTTCATAATGAAATTATTTAGCTATTCTAATATCTCTCAATAAAATGATACACTTCGAGGACCAATAAAGATTTCGTGTTCGCCATGGGAACTGAGCTTAGGATAATTCTAGATGGACGAACGAAGTATATTAAAGCTATCGGTTATGAATGTGAAAATAGTGTCATATTTAAATGAGAGTATTTCGAAAGGTATAGAGGTCCATAATAAGAAAAGGGCCATTTAATATAAGGTTCATTCTGAAAATATTTACATGAAAAAATAATGAAGAAGCCACCATGCACCATCTTTATACATCAATTATATTCAGAAAGATTATGATTAATTTCTCTATGCAAAAGTTCGATTTTTCTGTTTTATAATAACTAGATATAAAATTTGGAAAATACTGAATTATTTTTAAGAAAGAATTTTTGAGTCAAGTGAGCCATTAGAACGAGTTGAGCCGGAGGTTGTTAGTTTCTTTTGGTGTGTGACTTCGATGTCCGAAACCAAGTGAGTTTTGCAAATTTGTTAAGAATTTTAAATTAGTCTCGCGTAACGTTTAGCAAAAATAATATGCTGTATATGATGGGTTTCGGTCTGCCTATCAGGCAGTTAAACACATTAATTTATCTGGAAGGTTATTTCCTCCAAAATTTAGTACTAGTAAGCTTTCTTAATTTTTTCTTTACCTTTATATATTATTCTTTCATGAATAGCATCTTGATGTGTCAAAAGCTGGAACATTTCCTGCTCTGAAATGGTTATTAACTGATGAATATATAATACCTTGTACTGTATTTAGCCGATGTGCAATAAACCTCTTAAACTGAAAAGTCTTAGTCTTCATGAGAAATATTTGCTAATGATCTACCGTTTATTTCATAGTTCAAAACTGTTAGTAATTATCACTCCGAAGACGAGTTGACACTTGATGAAGATAGTGTTAATTCATATGTTCAAAGAGGCTGTATCTTGATAGATTGGTCCAACTTTTTTAAAAGGATTTTGTTAGATAATTACATCTTTACCTGTTTGACTATATTTCGGGAAAACAGTGGGAACATATCCGAGCTATTGTACTATGACCTGTTAGCTAACTTTACCTTTGATAAGTAAGGGAATATTCAGGATGTTAGCCGGCATTATTCATACGCTAAGGTGTTATGTTTGCATATGTTACATTATATTACTACTCAGCTTTATGATATGTCTAGCCTTTATTGATGCTAAAAACTTAGTTGCGCTAGCAATATATACGCTAGGTACTAGTATATAAAGAACTATTTTTATGTTATGTCTTAAAGTTTCAAAATTAAATTACTCAAAAAAATAGACTTGACGATCAATATATTCCAATCAATCAATTAGGCGCAATGGTGTAGGGACTGCTGGTAGATGTTTATTTCTGACTTTAACTCATTTACTGTTTAAAAATACAGGTAAAACTATCGCTCTTTATACTGTGACTAGTTATATTTTCAAAAACTATATTTTATTGTTATGTCAGGATAAAATTTATGTCTAATTTTTATGTTATGATTGTTCAAAAACTTTACGTTGCTTTTGCAAATAAATTCCGTTCGAGGACAAGATTATGATATTTTATGACACGAGTGATATGATGAAATTTTTGAATTAATATACGAAAGTTGATGTAAAAAATAATTCGGTACAGTTAGCCATTATATTCGTTTCAGTATGAAATGATTACACATAGTCTATGACATAAATATTTGTTAAATCATTTAGCAATACATACAATGTAAATACAAACATATATGTTAGAAGAATAATGCTTGAAAAAAAGGAGAAGGGAATAGTTTACCGTATTTTTTCACGAAAGTCGTTTTATCACTTTACTGTGTTAAAGTGCAGCGAACAGTTTGTTAAAATGTTTAGTAGTTTATATACTATTTTATTTTTGGTTTATTTTCTCCTTCGTATGCACCATTTAGTATTCTTTTTTATTGAATATATTTATGTAATAGTTAAATTTAATGTAAAAACTTTGTTACGGTTGATAGCATCATAATTTCGATGCTTAGAAATTATAAAAAAACTTATTTGTCTGTTACATCGTTTAGTCATCTCGATAAATGATACTACGAAAATATTGATCAATGGATCAATAGACTCAATAGAGATTAAAAGTCATAGTCGGAAAGGTGTGGAGAGCGTCATCAAGTTGATACAAACTTTGAATTTGTGGAACCGAGTTGCTAAACCTGTTAAACTATTACAAGTATATACATACTTATGCAAACATGGATCTTACCCTCTTAATTTATATATAGTAGTATAAATTGCGCGACTGAAGTTAAGACAATGGTACAAGGGTTACACTGAATACGCAAAGTAATTGTTTCTTAAAGGGGCTGGGAGAAATCAAGATAACACAAAGCATTTCTAAGAATGATGAAAAGAAGCATTATTATGTTATTTTGTTTCATGATGTACCGTTTTACTTTGTATGCATGCTTTCAAATGAATCTATAGCTTGTTGCATAATGGACGACACAAAACAGAATAAAAGTTAAGGCAATAGTTAGTATGCGTAAGTTGCTTGCTAAGTTTGTCGTAGTGTAATTCTTTTTCTCTAGTTCATATATTGCTCTATGTTAGCTTCATTAATGTGTGAAAACTATTATTATTATATAGTCATATTATCCGCTAGTTAATAGAATATTAAAAGAACTCATTTTATGCGTAGCATCAATGTTATATCACTTGAAAAAATAATACCTCGAAATACGACGATAAAATCATAGATGTTAATGTTAAATATTAACAATAAGATCAAATGTTAGAAGAATATGCCTTGAACAAAAGTAAGTTAAATAGGTTACGTTTTGACGCTGATGCTAGTTACGTTAGTGTTGTTAAGTATGGAATCTTGTTAACCATAGTAGTTTATTCGTGCGTAAGCGTATCAAGTTAGAGTTGTCATTGTGCGAATATACTATCTTAGTATCTACGAGTAGTTCATATGTTAATGCTTGTGATTAATGGGAAAACAATTGTTACGGTAGCATATATCGTACTTTAGTATATAAAAGAAAACCTTATTGTGTAACTATGTTACTCCGAAATGTACCTCTAATAATGTTGGACACTGAACAATCTAGATCGAAAATCAAAAAGTCTATGTAGGAGACGGATGAAAGTACGGAGGGCGGGGAGGAATAATGGTATTTTGGATTTACTGATTTAACAATTTACTGCCTTTAAAAATTCGCGATAATACTATTACACACTTTACTAATGATATATTGATCAAAGAACTATATTGTTTATGTTATGTTTGAATAAAAAACATTTGTTTTTTTTATGTTATGTTGGATAACAACTTTGTAAGTTGCAATTATGTTGCTAGGATCTCATGATATTTTAAGGATAAGCGTATAGAGAAATTTTTGACTTAAATCATTTACTATAGCCATAATAAGTAAAAAACTTATTATAAGTTCTTCAACCTGAGGAAATAATATCTGATAATCAGACAAGGTTATAGATACATTTTTGCAAAATGTTACTGTGTTTGTAAGATTAAACGTTAATATGTTAGCAAGATATGCCTTGAAAAAGAATGAACATGAATAGCGTTACGTTATTCATATGCAACATTTAGTTACTTTAAAATACTGGCACTTATAAGTAGTACGGACATATTTCGTTATATGTAAAACATGTTTATTCGTGATTGAAATTTGTTAGTTTGTCTTTTACATGACTTTTCTTTAGTTACATTGATATACGCTTATGCTTAGCTTTATTAATGTGTAAAACACTTATATACGTAGAGTATATTCGATTGAATCAGTCTGATAAGTTAAACCGATATTATGTGATTTAAAATTAATTGCTAAAATTATATTGTTTACGTTAGTTACCGAACATTGTTTAAGATTAACTCGTTAATATTTAGAAATAATGCTTTGAAAAAAGTAAATTTATGTAAATAGTTATAACGCTTTATGCAAAATGCATAAAATTTTTAGCTTAACTTTAAATGGTCGTAATAACGCATGGACTAATTATTAAATGTAACAGTTTATTCTGTGAATTGATAGATCGTGTGTTTAGGTTGTCTCTAATGTACATTTTATTATTCTTAATCATGTTAACGCATCTATAAAAAATAGGTATCTTTTATGATGTGAAAACCGATATTATGCTAGAAGTATCTTATATTCGCTTGAAAATCAGTGTAATTAATCCATAATATAACACAATTGTCTGTTCGACTAAATTTTTCGAGCTAAAATGTTTTAGCTGTTATGTTACAGTTGTAGTTATATTTTAAACTAGTTTAATATCGTACGTAAGATATCTGAAAAAGTAGGATATAGGTTACGTAATTTGCATTGAAGCAATGTTAGTTTACTTTACTGGTGCTAAGTGCTGTAATTTAATGTTACCAGTTTATTCTGTCTTAAGTATTGTAGTTTGTCTTTGTACATTTATTTTCTTAGATTCATGTTTATCGCAAAAATATAAACCATGTAAATAAGCTTACTGATGCATAGGAAACCTTATATGTTAGAGTTATATTCCGTTGATCCAGTATAGCATCAATCGACGACCAAAAGGTAATAAATAGATTAAGTAATGTTATTAGTACAAATGTAAGGATTAAAACGTTAAATATGTTAGGAATATGACTTCGAAAAGTATAGAAATAGTTTTACGTATTTGCAATGCAAAATGTTAGTTACTTACTGATATTAATAAGTGTGAGAGTTTGATTTAATAGTTTAACACAGTTTAGTATAATTTCACATCTCTAGTGTCTAGGTTTGTCTTTGTATCATTATTTCCATTAGTTCAATTGTTAACGCCATGTACTTCTATTATAAATGTCGGAAAAAACATAGTGTTACTTAGCATACTATTCCGCTACTCTACTATTCAGAATAATTACATCATAAACAGATCCCTATGCGATAGCACATGATAAACACTTTTGTGTAAATCATTATCACATTCTTAATTTCAAAAATTAATCATTCTGTATGTTAGAACATGCTTAGACAAAATGTAGTGAATAAGTACCCGTATCTTATATTCTACCGTTTAGTTACTTTACGTAATGTTATAAGCGTAGAGAACTTGTTAAACAATAAACAGTTAAATATTTTTTCCTGTTAAGGCAATGTTAGTTTGTCGCATAAATGTGGCCGATAAGAATTCATATAGTTCACTATTATTGCTAAGTGAAGCTATATCTAATTAGTTGAAAAACTTGAAATTACGAGATAGAAGCGTCGTAAGTCTATTTGTTACATTGCATACAAGAACTATGATTTTATGTATATATTGTATTATTCCAAAAAATGATTACTCGAAAATGTGACTTTGAATCCGAAATTTCCCTCCAGACAATTAGATCTCTGTGTTTTTT
>JABUQX010093395.1:27500-36952 GCA_015478945.1 Trachelipus rathkii | reverse complement strand
AATAATAATAATTAATAATAATAATAATAATAATAATAATAATAATAATAATAAATAATAATAATAATAATAATAATAATAAATAATAGATAATAAATAATATTAATAATAATAATAATAATAATATAATAATAATAATAATAATAATAATAATAATAATAATAATAATATAATAATAAGTAATTAAATAATAATAATTAATTAATGATTAATAATAATAATAAAATTTTAATTAATAATAATAATAATATTATAAAAATAATAATAATATACTAATTAATAATAATAATAAAATAATAATAATATTAATAAAATATAATTGGACCTTAAGAATACATTGGTGCTCAAAATTAATTTAGTATTGGAAAGTTGGTAATAATTGTTATATCAAAATAAAATTAAAAATTCGATTTTGCTATAAAAAGAACTTACTTTTTTCCAATTTTGTGTGCTTCAAATTGATTTATTTTCCAATTCATTTTATTTAATTTTTTAGTTTATTTCCACGTAAATATTTATTATTTGTGTATATATATATATATATATTATATAATATATATATATATTTATATATATATTTTTATATTATATTATATATATATATATATATATATATATATATATATATATATATATATATATATATATATATATATATATATATGGTCAGATTTTTTTAATGCTCACAGTATGTAGCTAGAGAACGGCAGGTCCTACAGTAAAACAAAATTATATATTTGGAATCAGCCGAAAATTCTAAGGATGGGATTTAATTTTTTTTTTTTTTTTTTTTTTTTTTTTTTTTGAGTAAATTTTTTTTTTTTTTTAACTAAAGGAATACCTAGGGTCAACCGCAAAGATGCAGAGTCGGGGTCTCTCGGCCCTCCCGGTGGACGACGGGGGGACTAATCCCCCCCTCGGGGGATGGTTTCCGGAACCCCCGCTCTTTGTCTTTGGCATTTGGGTGTCGCTCGCCCCTCCCCTACGGGGTATTGAAAACGTCCCCCCTCTGTCCCCGTGCGGCTCGAGCCCCCTAAGAATTTGGTGAAATAATTTTGTTTTGTTTTTGGAAAATTTTAAGTTTTTTTTTAGGGGGACTCTTAAAATAATTAATAAAATGATGTATCCACTTATTAGTTATTTCAGTACAGCAAATATATATTACACATTCAGCAGGACCGAAAATTGGTATTTCTTTACAATCGAAACTTTGTTCACAAGAAATCTCAATTTTCCTCTAAAATCAAAACATAAAAGCCAAATGCATTTATACATTGTGAGCTTCACATTATATAAATCATTAAATATTATTCATACACATTTATATATATATACAAAACATTACATACATATAATAAATAATGCGCAGTAAACTTATAAAACATTAAAAAAAATAAATAATAATAATAATAATAATAATAATAATAATAATAATAATAATAATAATAATAATAATAATAATAATAATAATAATAATAATAATAGTTATTATTATTATCTATTCACAGACTTTGGGAACGGACGACCAATCAAAACTTAGGTTCCAAAAGTAAGTCTTGAAAACCAAGTTTCTATTGGCTGTCGTTTACGCATGAAATGCAAGCATATTTACAAATTTCTTTTTCGATGAGCCGCTGCAATTATACATCGTATACATAGAAAATGAAAGAGAAATAAGCAATGACAATGTGGCATTGCTTTACAAATACATAAATGAGGTCAAAGTTTATGTATTACGTGTATTAATTGCATTACACTTTGGCCCACCCTATTGAAGCAAAGGGTACATTTTGCTTGATGTACACTGTGATCAAAACTTGCGTGCTATTAATTTCAGCTGCTCCATTCTTCGGGTAGCGACTTCTGATATGACCAGATGTGTTGGTCGGCATATGATCTGTGAAATGATCATAACGATCGATTCTCTCACCACTAATGTGGTATTGTTGGCAAACGTTTGAAATGTTTCCTTTTTGAAAACGGAGTCACTAAGGAGTAGTTCGGTGTTTGCGCCAGGTCACAAAATATTTAAATCTATTTTTCAACAAAATAGTCAGCTTCGTTTCTTTCATCTTTTATTTTTGTTGTGACCATCTTTGCTGGCATTTTCCTTTGACATACAACTACTAGTATTCTTCTTACACCCTTTCCTCCAGACCTACACCCTCTTCTTTCTTCGTTATCTCCTTTTCTCTCTAACTTCTTCCATAGTATCACACATTTCTTTGTGTTTCTGTGTCTCTTTTGACACTCTTCTCCCTTTCTGCCAACTTCTCTCATCTTCCTTGTTCCAAACAATAATTTCACCATGCGGTGACTCTTCATGTGAGACTTCTCATCATCATCACACTCCTCACTTCTACAATCAGTTTCACATCTTTCCTTTTCTCCTGACATTCCTCCTTCACTCCTCCTGCAGTATGTTCTCTTACCCTCTCTGCACATAACTTCTTTTATTATCCAAACCTTTTCCATACTGCCGATGTCTTCTCTAACTACCTCGTTTTCAAACCTTGCATTGTGCCGTTTAACAACATTGACCGACTGTACCACTTTTCCGTGGCAGTCTCGGCGTCTCATCTTCACTTCTTTTATCGAAGTATTATTGCACAATGCCTTTTCTTCCTCACTGAACAGTTCAGCGAGCCCTGCTCTTCCCTTGTTCCCAACTTTTAATCCTGAACGCATTGAATTCTGACTGCCCCAGTAATAATACTGAGGATGACTCTTCAACTTCTCCCTGCGTTCCGGCATACCGTCGCAAACTTCCTTTACACCACACTCTTTAACTTCCTCTCTGTGAGACATCGCATCTTTCTGTTTACTTTTAAAAGTCTTCCGCTCGTTAATCAATTCTTGAACTTCATCACCATGGGTTATATCCCCTTCACCCACAGCTACAATACTTTGCGTGTGACTGTCTATGTCACCTCTCACCATCTCGTCATCTTCATCAGCACGGTCTGTTACATCAGACCACTTCGTGCTCTCTACCATCGATGTCTCCTGAACATCTACCACTTCACGTGTCATCTTTCAACAGTCCATTAATAGATCTTTAAGCGGTTTTAACTTCATCTTCTCCCTTACGTTCTCATTTCAGGTGAACATTGCACCCAGTCATCACACTACGTGAGTGTTCCATGGTTGGCGCGAACACTTTATTCCAGAAATGTCAAACCGATTGTGGCACTGACGGTCTCCCTCTGTAGACTCATCAATCTCCCAACTTGCCAATTCCAAATGTTATGATTGGTTTGGTAGGTTCTTCTTTCGTGAACCTTCTATCAGCGCTCTTCAGCGGATGAGGTGTACCAGCATACTACTAATGTGTGATTGCGCCGACCTCTACATTACGAGGCCCTCGACACACGGTTCGACTCCCAAGCGAAGATTAGCTGGACTTAGGGCAATGCTCCTATGACATTCCCGATTACCAAATCATACACAACCTCCGGCAATACCGCCGCGGTTGTTCTCCCTACATAATAAGGGGTATCCACATCAATATTTGCAAGTGGAGCTTCGATCACTGTACCGTCCAACAAACGTATCTTCATGTTGTTTCCAACATAACACCTTTTCGGCACAAACTTCTCTCGCACAACCACTACATTACACCCGGTATCTCGGAGGGTTTTGACTTTAAAGCCATTCACCGTCCCATACGTTACAGGTAGGTGTGACGTTTCGTCATTTTTCACCTTCACTAACTCATCCAGGAGCTTCGGCTCTTCACCTGAGTAGTTCAGGGCTTCACTGCCGTTACCAGAGACTCCGGACGCTCCCGTGCTCTTTGTTTCTTCTTTTTGCCTTCCTGAATTATTTTGACCCCTACTACTATTGTTGAAATAAGGAGGGGCTCGACAATCCCTTGAGAGATGCCCTCTCCTTTGACACTTAAAGCACGTGGGCGCTTCTCTCGGCTCACTGCTACTGCGACGATAGTTCTGTCTGTCGCCACTTCCACCTCCGATCCTGCTTTCATTATTAGTCGCTCGCGGTGCATGTTGATTGCTACTTTTATGATTACCGCTTGTGGAGTAACCATTGCCTTTTGATCTATAATTATTATTATTATGTGTGCTTTTCTCAACGTGATTGTGATTTCGTGTGTGACTATTAGCTGTGAATCTCAGACGATGCGCTTCCATGTATCCTTCAGAACAAGTTATTATCTCTTCTGGTGCTTTCTTTTTCGACTCCCTTAAGTAGGTTGGTGTTCTTTTGGAACCGTATCAAATTACTTGTCCACCGAAGAAAAATTCGATTAAGATCATTCGCCGGTCACTTCAGTTACATTTGCTGCTGTTAACCACTTTTTAAGAGCTTCAATAATCTTTTGTAGATACACCCTAGGATTGTCATCTTCCGAGGAGTTATAGTTTTATACTTTGTACAGTACCCACTTTCCGTGAGCCCATATCTCTCCAATAAAGCACTTTTCAAACCTTCGTAGCTCTTTAATTCTTCAACAGTCATCTTATTATAGACACTGACAGCTTTGCTTGTTAGGAAACCTCCTAAAATTGTCGCTCGCTTTTCCATAGGGATATCGTTTGCTTCTGCTTGCTTCTCAAACATTAACAGATATTCTTCAATATCGGTTTTCTTCTCGTCGAAGAAAGGAAGCTTCAACTTCGGATACTTATTAGCATGGGAAGCATTATGGCTGCTCTGAGCATTCTGTGATGCTATTACTGCGTCATGTTGACGCTGTTTTTCTTCAGCATCAAGCTCATCTGAAGCATTCTTTCTTCTGCATCTCTTGCATCTTTCTCCGCCTCCAGCTTAACTCTCTGCGCTTCAGCTTCGATTTTGGCTTTTTCTACTGCCGCTTCAGCCATTTCAAAGCTTTAGCTTTCTCCCTTCGCTCTTCTGCCTCAAGCTTAGCTTTCTCCCTTCGCTCCTCTGCCTCAAGCTTAGCTTTCTCTAAATCAGCGGCTAACTTCTTTTCCTCCGAATCAGCAGCCATCTTCCGTTGATCGCGCGCGTCTTCTTGAGCCATCTTATCTCTTAATGCAGCAGCAATTTCCTTAGCTGAAAAACCCATGGATTTACACTTCTCCATAAACTCTTCATTAGACATAGCCATAGTTACAATTGTTGTACACAAAACAAATTCCAAAATATATCGTTCACTAACAGAGTCACTTTTAAAGCACGAATCACAATCCCGTTTTCTTCCAAAATTTTTAAAATTTGTCTTCTATTGATAACTCATGAAAACAAATTTCTAACCAAAAAATTACAAATGTATATATAAATATATATAATATATATATAATATTAATATATAATATATATATATATATAATATATATTAATATATATATATATATATATATATATATATATATATATATATATATATACTAGTTTACACAATCTGCAATAAAATTTGACAAAATCTTACGGGGAACCAGTGTTTTCCCTAAAGAACTCCAACAGAGGAAAATTGTGAATTCCGGGAAACCACTATTTCGCTCCGCTTAATTTTGCAAACTTTAACGCCTATCTAAACAATATTAATAAATATATATATATATATATATATATATATATATATATATATATATATATATATATATATATATATATATAAGAGAATAATATAAAAAAAAAAAATAACAAAATTATTCCAGTGTTTCTTTATTTCCAAACGTTATCTATTGCTGGAATAACAGTTTGTTATCCCACCAATACGCACAGAAAAAATTAAATACGTTTAACTTCAACAAAGCAAATAGTCCAAACGACTATATTGACAGTTAAATAAAAACAATACAATATTAACTTATATCGTATAACAACAACTGGGGTATAAATCACAACCCTTGAACATTAGTTCTGGCACAGGTTTTAACAAACGACTGTACTACCTTGAGTTTAAATATTCAATAAAATAGCAAAAATAACTTTACTACAAACGCTTCACTGATAAGAAGTAATGACTGAAAAGTTATAATATAAGATCCCGAGACAGGAATACCCAAATTTATTAATGTATTCCTGAACAGGTATACTTATACTCATTTATTAAATAAGATTCCGGACAGGCATTCCCAAATTTATTAATGTAGTGCGATTGGTTAAAAAGATATTAAATTATATGTCATAACTTACTCTTCAAACTGATGAACAAATCCTTTGGCCAGGCCCCCGTGACAATCCAACCAACTAACACCTCATTAGATTCTCAAACCCTGTATATACAAACATATCAGAGCCTTCTGATCCAAGTTTGAGCTATTGTGCCTGTGCAATTAGAATGCCATAGTTAAAACTCTTACGGAACTCACCACTTATCTCCCTGAAGACCCTTCAAGTGAAATAACGGTTTGACCGAGTTCTTTACCTTATGTGAAAACAGTTCAGTCAATACTTTTCTTACCAGCAAATGAATCCGTTTTGTGATCAATCTTACAATCACAAAACCACGTCTTTAAGACTTAAAGCAATAGCAAATTGAATATTTAAATAAATGAAAAGTAAAATACGTTTGGAAATACTCAAGGAAACCACTGGGATAATTTTAGAAATATTTTAATAAAAAAAAAATAAATGAAAATGTACTGGTCTTACAAACTAGGTTTTATAAGTCCATGGACATATAGCCGGATGTCTATAGATATCCGTATACATGCACACCGCACATATAGAACCTTCAGTACCGTATATTCAATTCTATATTATATATAAATATATATAATTATATTTATATAATTTATATTAAATATATATATATATTTTTATATATATATATATATATATATATATATATATATATATATATATATATATATATATACTTCAAAATATCTACAGGTTTTATACTTCCATGTACATATAGCCGGATGTCAACAGATATCCGTATACATGCACACCGCAACTATAGAACCAAAATGCTAACTACTAAGTATATATATATATATATATATATATATATATATATATATATATATATATATATATATATATATATATATATATATATATATAAATATATTAAATATTATGCTCAAAAGAAATAAATAAAATATCAACATAAATACTCTACCAATATATTCATATAAATTTTTGCCCATACATTTATATATATATATATAAAACATACATACAAATATATGTCCAATAATATATATAAATAAACAAAATATATCAACAAAATAATATATGGACAGACTGACTTTGCAAATGATATAAAATATTTGCTTGTAAATTAAATGTTTTTGACAATTATTAAAGGCATCGATTTATCAGTGTGAACAAATGAATGCATTCACAGCTGGTCAAGATCAGCTGTTGTCTTAAAGCAAAAGAGTTGCCAACTAGTAATTAAACAAATCTTAATTTCAAATAAATAAAATGTGACTTTAGTAATTATTCGTATATAAAATAATGTAACTTTAATCGTTAAACACTTTATGTTTGTTAACTCAAAAGAATCTTTACCATGTTACAAAAAAAATACACATTGATAGTAACTACCCTTACCTGCTAGTGGTATATAGCAACACCGCAGACAAAATGCATTTGCAAATCACTTTAACAGACGACACTTTTATAATGGCAATGCAAAGATTATATTTACACGAATAAACACAATTATATTTAGAACACAGCTTAAAACAATATTGGCTTTATAAAAAAATAAGCCACGAGATTTCCACATTGAAAATTACAATACCTTATTGCATTTAAAAACATTAACACAATTACTTTATAATAAAATATAAAATAAGACACCTCCACGATTTACAAGACTATGCACACTAAAATAATAATAACATCGATCAGACAGAGCAACAAGCGCAGCCAACTGTAAACACCTTGATTGACGACAAATGAAAGCAAAAAGATCACAAAATATTCATAATTTACTATTTATACAAATCTTCGCCAACCAGTTTACATCTGACCATCCAATCACAACTCTTAAAATAATTAATAAAATGATGTATCCACTTATTAGTTATTTCAGTAAAGCAAATATATATTACACATTCAGCACGACCCGAAAATTGGTATTTCTTTACAATCGAAACTTTGTTCAGAAGAAATCTCAATTTTCCTCTAAAATCAAAACATAAAAGCCAAATGAATTTATACATTGTGCGCTCCACACTATATAAAATTAATATTATTCCATACAACATTTATATATATATATATAAACAATTACATACATATAATTAATAATGCGCAGTAAACTTATAACAGTTAAAAAAATAATAATAATAATAATAAATAATAATAATAATAATAATAATAATAAATAATAATAATAATAATAATAATAATAATAATAATAATAATAATAATAATAATAATAATAGTATTATTATTATGATCAACAGACTTGTGAACGACGACCAATCAAAACTTAGGTTCCAAAAGTAAGTCTTGAAAACCAAGTTTCTATTGGCTGTCGTTTACGCATGAAATGCAAAGCATATTTACAAATTTCTTTTGATGAGCCGCTGCAATCATACATCGTATACATAGAAAATGAAAGAGAAATAACAATGACAATGCTGCCATTGCTTTACAATACATAAATGAATGAGGCAAGTTATTGTATTACGTGTATTATTGATTACCTAATATATTATATTATATTATAAATATTATATATATATTATTATAATATATATATATAATATTATTATAATATATATAATATAGATATATATATATATATATTATTACATATATTATATATATATATATATATATATCAGAGCTGGGCGCGCCTATAATTTTTTTGAGTGTGCCTGCGCCTATGCGCCTATGCCGCCGGACCTAGTGCGCCTAGCGCCTATGCGCCTATATTTTTGTCACACCAGCGCCTATTCGCCTTTTGCGCCTATGCGCCTATGCGCCTTTGAGCCTGCGACTTTGCGCCGGCCGGTGGGTGTTTTGACTAAATTTTATTTGCGCAAAGTAAACTTTTATGCGAAATAAAAGCTGCGATTATAAGGAAGAAAAACACAGTTTATTAATTTTTGCAATAAAACAACCGTATCTAATATCTACACGTCCTCTTCCTCCTCCATGTCCTTGTGGTCCATGTTTTTCCTCAGGAGGTTCAGCACGAGCGCTGAAGAAGTTGAAAATTTTCAGAGCCATAGTTGCCAATTTATTATTGTATCATTAATGTTGTATCATTACACAAATATTTAATAACTCGGCACCGCACCGGAGCCAGCACCGGGCAGCTGTCAACTCCTACTCCTCTTTTGGGAAAAGTTTTTTCAAAAAAATTCAGCCACGATCGAAAAACCTTTCCCCCCCCCATTTTTTTTTTTTCCCTTCAGCTTCTTTCGCTCCTTATTCTTCCTTAATCCTTCTTCATTCCTCCTTCGACCTCTGTTTTGCACTCTGTGCTCTTTTTTTCAGTCGGGACCCCCCTCAATGGGGGTTCTAGACACCCTATACGGACTTATAAC
>JABUQX010093395.1:0-20000 GCA_015478945.1 Trachelipus rathkii | reverse complement strand
ATATATATATGTATTATTATTATTATTATATATAACTATATATAACTATATATATATTATATGATATATATAATATAATATATATATAATATATTTATATATATATATATATATATATATATATAGTATGATATATATATTTATATTATATATATTATATTATATATATATCATATAGTATATATATTTATATATATATATACTTATATAATATATATATATATATATATATAATATATATATATATATATTGTATATAATTATATAATATATATATAATATATATATACTATATATATATTATATATATATATCGTATATAATACATATATATTTATATAATATATATATATATATATTTATATAATAATAATATATATATATATATATATATATATTATATATATATATATATTGATATATATATTTATATATATGTGTGTGTCGTGATGGTTGTTGTGCCTGCTAGTAGATCACCCATTGTATTACATGTATTATCAGTCAGTTAAACGGTAAATAGTTATAATTAATATAATTATATATATATATATATATATATTATATATATATGATACTATATATATATATATATATATATTTATATATATATATATAATTATATATATATTATATATATTATTATAGATCAGAGGTGACTCTTCTGGCACTCGTGCTACCGTTAACATTATAGAAACTTTCTATTTTGGCAAAGGTTATATGTTCGATAAAATTCTCTTATTTTTTTGCGAAGGTGGATCAAAATAAATGGAAATTATTATGCAAAATTGAAAAGGAAAAGGAAAGAATAGCCGCTATTTAAATAACGCTTTTAACCCATTAAAAATGGCTTCATTCATGCCATATCAAATGGCGGAGACGGATTGTGAATTTAGAGGCGACTTGAATTTTAGCGTAATCATTGGAATAATCAGAAACACGTTAGAAAAGAAAAACATTTGTAGAATGAAGAACTCAAGTTATTGAATTATATATAATATAATATATTATATATATTATATATATATATATAATATATATATATATATATAATATAATATATATATAATTATATATATATATTATAGTATTATATGATTTAGCATATATAATATATATATATATATAATATATATATATATATATATATATATATATATATATATATATGATATATATATATAGAGGAGAGAGAGAGAAAGAGAGACGAGAGAGAGAGAGAGAGAGGAGGAGAGAGAGAGAAGAGAAAGAGAGAGAGAGAGAGAGCACGAGTAGTAAAAAATTACTAGGAGTCGCCCACTGATATTATATATATATATATATATTATATAATATATATAATATAATATATATATTATATAATATATATATATATATATATATATATATATATATATATATATATATATATATATATATATTTATATATATAATTTTTTTATAAAAAATATTATATTATATAATTATAATATTATATATATATATATTATATATATATAGTATATATAATATATATACTATATATATATAATATAATATATATAATATATATATATATATATATTATATATATCTTCTACGTATTTATATAATACACTTTTTTCAGCAAAATTATGAAATATGAAAGACTTGCTTTAACTTTCTTTACTATGTGTACTTTATTTATTATGCGTTCACATAGAAAATTACTTTTAATGTTACGTACTATACATGTGATAAAGCTTAACATAATTTTTAGGTAGGGTTTATAAATGTAATTAAGTTTATTAGGGTCTTACTCACTTAAAGATGACTAATGTCGCTTAATCAGATCATCACGGTGTTGGTGTGGGTTGGTATATGTGATTGATTAAGTTAATCTAATGGTATAATGCTTATTTGGTATTTTTAATTAAAAAGAATGGAAATTAGTAAAAATATGAAATGTTTTTAATAATTTCATGTTATGTTCATACAAAAGAACTTACTTATATACAAAGAACTAATTATTGGGACGTGTTTGTGCAAAATACAGGGCCAAATATGATGGTAATCTGTAAATCCTTAAGGCTCTAAAACCATAATGTTTTTTCGAGATGTTTACTAATAATTTCAGTGTCATGTTCATACAAAAACTAGTTAATTTAATCGACCTGCTGACGCAAACAATACATACTATTAACAAAATAATATAAAATATAATGAATGAATAAATAAAAGATAAATACTAATCAACATCACATATTATAAGAACAACCGTTGATACACATGATTGTTTTGATGACCTCAAAAATTCCTTACTTCATCCATATTTTTTCGTCTTCTTCTACACTTTTCTTCTTAAACTAATTTATTATATTATTATAATAAGATATTATTGAACATTAATATTTGGATATATACTATATATATAGTAATATATTATATATATAATATATATATATAGATTTCGATATATATATATATATATATATATATATAATATATATATATATAGTATTATATATATATATATATATATATTATATGTACTATATATATATATATATATATATTATATGATATTATAATATATATATTATATATATATTATATATATTATATATATATATATATATATCATATATATATATTATATATATATATATATAATACTATATATATATATATATATATATATAGGATATATGATATATATAATTATATATAATATACATAATATATTCTATCATGTAGGTGGTCTCTTCTTAGTCCCCCTATATAAGTAAAAAAATGAGTTAAATAAATTTTGTATTTTTCAAAACTACGTCAGCAACGATAGGTGCCACTGCTAATTATTTACTTATCTCTTTAAGTATAATGAATAACACTTAGTTATTTCACACTTTATTCATTATTATGAAGAAATTGGAACTAACAAATAATAAGTCCGTTGGTATATATAGACATATAATCTGCTTAATAGTTCTATTCATCTTGTGCGTTTAACCTACATCCTGCGTATCCCAACAATAATGATTTGCCAATAACCTGTACCTTTTAAAATGGAAACAAAATAGTTTCCTAGAACATTAATCATTTTTAAATAAATTGTAAGTTGAGAATGTTCTTTATATTAGTACATGTTTAAAATTCAAAAAATCCTTTATATTTTTATTAGACGACGATTTGTTCAATGATAGTATTAAGAAGCAATACAAATATCCTCTCGTTCTGTTGAAGTTTAAGTCTCTTCGTGGCGCGAATATTGAGTAGTCACGGTAGCTCTTTTCCAGGCCGCATTTATCACACTTGCCTGACTCTTCTTTTAGCGAAAAATTGTGAGTGCGAAATTCAGAGTTACCTCGCTTCTAAAAAATATGCCCTCCACTCCTTGATATTAAACGGACTGTTTCAGAAAGCTGTTCGTTGTTAAGTTTTAGCAGCGTGAGTTCTTGAGATAGTGAGAGTATCGACGACTTTAGATCTATTTCTTCTGATTCTTTATTATTGATAGAATATTTTAAATCTGAAAAATTGAGTTGTACTCACACAGGAAGGGTTTTCACCTTATAATTATTTCATTTCGACTTATTCTAAAATTTTTATAATAGCGCCCAAAAATACTATACCTCAGAAGTAAGTAACCAACGAGCATAAACATATAAACCACAGATAATTTTACCAAAGCATCATAATGAGGAGATGTAACGCTCATATTAATAAAACAAAATATATAAACGTTTCGTAAAAATACTTCATCATAAAAAAATTAACTAAATAATAAATATATATATTAACCATATATCATAAAAAATAAATAAATATAAACCATAAATACAACCAGACCACCCATAAAAAACTGGACACCCAATTCATATAAAATAAAAACTTATCACATACAAAATAAATAAAATAGATTAAGAATGTAGACGTAAATTAACTCTCAATAAAAAGAGGAAAAATTAATTTATACTAAACAAATATATATAACAAATAGTCATTAACCCAAACTAAGAACCAATAAATATATAACAAAATATACGAAATATATTATAATAATCCATAAAATAAAACCTAGCAAACCAACTATAAAATAACACCTCAATAATACCTCAAAAAAAAACAACAACCTAAACAGACCATAACAATCACCATAATAATAATATAATCACTTACGAATAGCACTAAATTATAATTAACCAACATAAAATAAAACAAACAAAAAATATAAATAAACAAAACTAAAATAAATAAATAGAATAACCTCCAAATAAATCACTAAGATAAAACTATAACATAAAAATAATTATGTATTAAAAATTTGAAAAGTTAAATTAAAAAAAATAATAAACTATAAATATTACGAATAAAAAAACATAAACAAAATTAATAAAAAAAATACACATTTAATATAATATTATTAATAATAAACAAATAGCTATAAAAAAAAAATAAGATAAACTAATAAAAAATTTATAGAAAAACAAAACCAGTTATGCATTAATTACAACACATGACAATACAAAATATTACTAGTATAAATAATATAATTAAAAAACCTTAATCATAAAAAAACAAAATAAAACAACCAACTAAACCAAATAACAAATAAATACAACAACAAATAATAAACCAAATTATAAAGAAAGACAAATAATAATAATTACCTTAATTAATAAAAATTATAATAAATACATAAAATAAATATTATAAAAGTTAGCTCATATTAATAAAGCACTATAAAAAATAATAATTAACATAATAGATAATTTAATACAATTAAAATAAATAAAAAAATAAATATTAGAATTATATATAAATTTACTATAATAATATATAATAATAATATAATAATAAATAAATTAATATAATGGCAAGTCTCCCATATAAGGATAACGATTCTCTCACCATATCCACACTCTTATACAATCTCACTATTATATGCAAACGAATTTTATTTCTTCCGTCTACTATTAAAGAATACCCATGACAGAATAGATTAATAATAAAAATAATTGAAAATAAATAAATAATTCAATCTATAAATCACATTGAAGACAATATATTTTGAAAAAGCGAGCAGAAAAACATAAATAAAATAAAATAAGGATAATATATATATAATAGAAAATATAGAAAAAAATTGAATTACAAATTGTATGTAATATTGCTAGAGATATTGATAGCTAGAAATATTATGTTTTTCAACTATAAAAATACGTATTTACGCAAAAGTCAACCCATATATCTCAAATATTATAATACACCATACTATAAAATAGAAAATATATATATATAATATATATATATAATAAAATAAAATAAAAAAAATATATAAAAATTATTTAAAAATGTTAAAAAATAATCAAAAAAAAATAAAAAATAGAATATATTAATAATAATTTATAATATTAACTATATATATATAATAAATAATATAAATTAAAAATATTAAATAATATAAAAAAATAATATAAATATATATATATAATATATAATAAATAAAAGTATATCAAAATTATCATTATATAGATAATAGAGGTGTAGTCGGAATAGATGATTATATCCACTAATACCGCGAGATAGCGTAGAACATGCGCCAGATATGATTGAAAATGCTACGAATATGATCCGCTGAAGAATTGCGAATGTCGGATAGACGAGAGGAAATATTTAAAAGTTGTTTTTGAGAGAGTTTTATAAGCTCATACAAAGCCAATTCATATAATCATATAATTAGAAAGTGGACTAGACCTCCTGGGTTCCTTCAACAGTTGATTTCAAGTGAATATATATAATAATTAATATATTATTATAATAAGATATTTAATAATAATTTATATTATAATATAATAAAATAAAAATAAATATAATAATATTAAAGATAATAATATATAATAAATAGTAACATATATATAATATTATCATAAAAATACATTAGAAATATACAAAAAAAATAAAATAATATAAATATAAACAACAACTCTCTCCACACAAAAAAAAAAAAAGAAAAAAAAAAGAAAAATGTACGATGCGTAAATACTTAAACCCAAAAACATACATATAAATAATAAGAACACAAAAAAAGAAAAAAAAAAAAAAAAAAAAAAAAAAAAAAAAAAAACAAAATAAAAAAAAAAAAAAAAAAACAAAAAAAAAACAAAACAAAAAAAAAAAAAACCTACATAACAAAATAATAACTCAGGAAACTCCTCAAATCTAACTCAAACCACTAGTATTACTAAACACACCACAAAAACCTTACAACAACAAACCAACCCTTATTGAGAAAAAAGGTAACAACTGCCCTAATTATATAGATGCATGAAAAATTAAAACAATAAAATAAAATCAAAAAAAAAGAAGTATCCCAAAAGCTCAAAAAGTACAAAAATCGAACAACGAAAAAAAAAAACGAACAACCAAAGCAAGAAAAAATAAAAAAGTAAACAAAAAGAATATAAGAAGCCTCACTTATCTAGACCTAAGCTTATTAACCAACAGTATGTAAGTTATAAGGCAAATCAGCAAACATCACCAACATGGTCAACTGAAAGACTTAATCCAGAAATATCTTCACCAGAAGTGATCGATATTACTCATGTATGTTCATCTCCAAAAAAAAAAAACTAAACTAGCGAGCGAATGAATATGGAAAAACCTAAACTAGAGACCGGCAAAATTTATAAAAGTTGGAGCAAATACGTGTGTGTGTTTGGTTCATGGTTTATTTATGAAGGGTTAATTAAAGATGATATTTCATTAATTTTGAAACTATAAAGAACTACAGAAGAAAGAAGAAGCGTTTTAGAAAAAAGAAGAAAAAAAAACTGTTTATATAGAAATTAAAATAAATTAAATTCTAATACTCTATATATACTATATATATTAGTGATATATATAATATATAATAATATATATTGAATATATATATATATTATATTAATATATAATATAGTATAGTATATATAGCTATATATATTATATTATTATCTTTTAATATTATTATTATTATAATATTATACCTGTAATATATATATATTACTATAGTACTATATATTTATATATAATATATATATATATACTATTATATATATATATATATATATATATATATATATATATATATATATATAAATTATGCACCTGGCATTGTATTCATATTAGATAATTTTAATGTAAAAATAGTTTTTTTTTTTAAATGAAATATATTTTTCTCACTGTTAATTGTCATATGCCTCATAGACTTATTTTTAACGAACTTTTTTATTACAATCTGAAATGAAGTGGACTCAAAAACCGGGTCGTTCATCGGTGGAACAATATTCTTCAATTATATATACATGTAATATATATAGTAATATATATATATATATTAGTATATATATATATAGTATTATATATATATATATATATATAGTTATATATATATTAATATATTTCATATATATATAAATATTATATATATATATATAAGCGCGACTCCCAGTAACTTTTAACTACTCTCTCTCTCTCAATAATATATAGATATATAGTTATATATAATATATATTATATAGTATATATAATATATTATATATATATATATATATATATATTGTATATATATATATATATATAGTATATATATATCATATAATATACTTTATAGTAATATCTATATACTATAAAGAGATCCTCTTATTATCCTATACTAGGAATGAACTAAGAATAGACCAAAGGCAAACAATATAACAATTTTATACCTAAATTCAACACACACCCAATTTCCGACTATTGCATCGAGCACGAAGAGTCACCTTTTTTAGTTTGATTAAAAATACGTATGTTTTTTTAATTGCGATGATAGCAGTACACTTTTTGTTTCAATTATACATAATCTTTATATTTATTATAGTAATATTATTTCATTCATTTGACCAATTATAGTCGCCTCTGAGCATATATATATATATATATATTATATATAATAATATATATATACTATATAGTATATACTATTATATTATATATATATTATATATAGTTATTTATATTATATATATTATATACTATATATATATATAATATAATAATATAGGTAATATATTTGCTATTAAAAGGTGTAGAGATACTATATAAGAGCCAATAATAATTTTAATATATATATAAATATATATAGTATATAGATAACTATATATATATATAATATGTATAGTATATGATATATATATATAGTGATATATAATATAATTATATATATTATATATAAAACTCCTGTTCTTGAGGTATCCCCATAAAAGAAGTCCATTGGCGTGAGATCTGGGGAACGCGCGGACTCAATTAATTCCCTTTCGTTGCCATCCATGCGTTTTGGAAATGACAATGTACTCGAGGTGAGCTCTTACCTCAGCGATGGTGGAATAGTGGAGGAGGTGCTCAGTGCTTAATGAAAGTAAAATCACGACGTTATCACCAAACATCTCGTCAAATGTGTAGACCGACGAACTCCTCTGCAGCAAGTTAGGTAGCCTGTCGACCCATCGACCGGCTGCGATTAAAAAAAAAACGGCTATCAGTGCCCAATGCTGAATCCCACACACCAGTTACCCCTAGCTAAGCTAGTTTGGGTTGTAAATAGGTGTTCATCTTTAACATGGGGATTTCAGGACCCCAGTAGGTACAATTATGGCGATAAATCGAGCCATTTAATTTAAAGTGGACCTCATTCGGTCAAGAATAATTTTGTTGGTGGAACCCTGCAATCTTCAACCCACCATTTAGCAGGTACTATTCACAAAAATTGGAGTCTCCGGTCCGGATCGTCTTCATGAGAGCATGGAGTAGTCTTTGTATGTAGCATTTCCAGCGTAGACGCGTTCAAGTGGGTGGACGCTAATCTTTTGAGATGTGTGTCTTCCGAGCCATTCGTCGTAGAGATTTCTGTGGGAGATCAGATGAGGGTTTCCTGTACCTGCTCTTCCTTTGGGGTTGGTGGATTGGTCCGTGAGTCGTCCAGAACGTTTTCTTGTTGACGTTGGCGAACGGTTATCATTGCCTTCAAATTTTTCTCTCTATGCGGGCAAAGGTCGGTGCGTTGGTGGCGGTTTATCGAACTCCTTTCTGAACCGTCTTTTGCACTTCCGTGGCGTTTTCCGTGGCCAAAAAACATTTAAGGATAAGCTTTCTGCTCTGAGCTGAATTGTAGGCTGATTTCCGCATTTCTGCTACAGTAGTTACACCTTATGAAAAAACAAAAAGCAGTCCATGCTGTTAGTACGATTTTCTTTTGGAGAACCCATGTATATATATATATATTATATATATATATTATAATAATATATATATAGTATATAATATATATTAGTTTAGTATATAATATATATTATATATATGATATCAATATAATTACATATATATATAATATATATATATATATATATAGTAGTACATATATAATATATATATATATATATATATATATAGATAGTATATATATATATATAAATAATTTTTTTATTTTTTATTGATTATATTTTTTTATTATTATATTTTATATATATAATATAGTTTATGGTATATATATATAATATTTTATATTTAATATAGATATATATATATATATATATATAGATATAGTATAATATAGTATATATATATATTTATTTGATATATATATATAGGGAGAATATATAATAATATAATATTATATATATATTATATATATATATACTATATCATATTATATTTATAATATTTATTATTATATATATATATATATATTATATATTATATATTATTATATATATATATTAATTATGATAATTATATAATATATATAGGCTATATAGTATATATATATTAATATTATAATCTGTATTTTTAAAATATATATGCCATATTATATATTAATATATATACTATAGTATTATAAATATATATAATATATTATATATATATATATATATATTAGAGTGATATATATATATATATATTATATAATATATTATATATATATATATATATATCTACTAATATATATATATATTACTATATATAGTATATATTATATATAATATATATATTATATATATATATTTATAATATATTATATAATATATAATATTTATATATATATATATATATATGTTATATATATATTATATATATATATATATATATATAATATTATATATATATATATATATATATAGTTATATATATATATTTATATACAGAGATGGTTTATGATATAGTAATATATTATATATATATATATAGTATATAGTATATCATATATATACTATTATATGTATAGATATATAGTAAAATATATATATATATATATATATATTATGAATATTATATATAGTAGTATATAATATATATATATAGTATTATATATATTTTCATATATATAGTCTATATATATATATATATATTATTTATGTATATATATATATAGTATATATACTATATATATATAGTATATAATAGTATAATATGATATATATATATATATATGGAAGCTAAGGATATAGTTACTTTCTTACTTCCTCTCCCAGGAAGGATTTTCTTCCTGTCAGTCGCGAGTCGCGCGAGGATCTTCCTCCAGACATCTCTCTCCTGGAGGAACCACTCCGTTCTTCTATAGCATCTCATTGTTGCAGGCTGGCATTCTTGATAAAGAATCCTCACCGATTCGGGTTCATCTTCCTTCTTCGGTTCTAACTCCTCGAGGGTCTTCTTACCACTCGCGGCTGTCATTCCCATCTTTCTTTTCGGCAGTTCTATCAGGCTGCATCCTATTCCAAGGTCCGACCACACCATCTATTAAAATTTATATATATATATATATATATATATATATAGTTTATATATTATAATATTATATATATTATATTATATATATTATGATATTATTATTATCTATGATTATAGATATAGTATATATATAGATATATATAGATATATATGATTCGAGTTGCAGCAGATGTCATTTTTTCACATCCGCGGATGCGGCAAGGGGCAGAAGTATAGGTATAGTATATATATATATATTTTTTTTATATATAGTTATATATATATATAATATACTATATATTATATATAATATATATATATATATATTATGACATATTATATATATATATTATATTATATATATCGAGTTACGCCACAATCTATTAATTATAATTGTCGTTACCAGGGTACGAGGACGGGGACCTCAATACAACATAGACATGCCCACCCAAACTTTCTTATTATTCCTAACTTCGCCCTCTAATGAATAAGACTTTCTTGCAATGTATTAATACTTTTGCATTAGTATTTGAGTTCTAAATATAGGAGGTTGTCTTAGAGAAACAGATCAATTTTTCTGCCTTTTCTGCAGAGAGTATGTTTCTTTTTCATCATATATTAATTAGCCCAGCATTGCTGAAATACCCTAATCACTATGGAGAACATAAGTTGCGAGGACATGCAAGCATTTCTCGATGCAAGTTATCAAGCGTGGGCAAATAGGTTTGTTAACTTCCTCCAACTGACAATTATTCATCATTTGTTCTATCGTTTTTCATTGGGTGATAGGTTGTTCAATCGTTTGCACTAATATTTTGTCAACTTCGTCGTGTTTCTTCAATCACTAACTGGACTGAAGAAATCCTCTAGTGAATCGTGCTATTGATTACTTGTAGAAGTGTTTGTTGGCTAGTAGATTTTCGTTGTTATTTTTTCCTTTTAATGGGTGGCGGGGAAATTAATAGACTGCTCGGATTAAAGTTTTTCAACTGCAACACAAGAGACGATGATTTAACTTCTAATATTATGTTACAAAAAAATTGCCTTTATAATAAGAGGGATCTAAGTAAGTTGCAATTAGCATGAAAGTCATTAATTTCACAGACCAAAAGCGTTTTTCTAGGCTCTAGTTAATTACCATATTCGATTTCTTTTTGAAGACATCATTCATTTTCTTCGAAGAGGTTCAAAATGCTTCCTTAGCCTTGAGAGAGAAGCTGTGAGGCGCTGAATTTTTTAGTGGTAATTGTGGCGTGGGATGTGAGTATGATGTCATTTTCACTTAGTAAGAATGTTAACTTTCTGGAATACGAACTGGCCGTAACAAGGGAAGAGGTTCTGTTTTAGCAATACCCATTAAAAACAAATCATGTGTCTACATTTCACCATATCTTGAGCGTAGAAAACACATAAAGATAATGGAAATCAAGCAGTTTTTGAATTGCCATAAACTCATTTTCCTTTTCTGATTCATTTAGTGGAGTTTTTATTATAAAATTCGCTTTATCAAATCTCAACAGTAATATCCGCGCACATCGCGGCAGGGCAAAAGACAGCGGATGCGATGCGGTATGCGGCTCTTTAAAATAATGTGCGGAATGCGGTGTTCCTGCATCACAATTATATATATATATATATATATATATTAGATATATAATTAATAATATATTTTATAGATAGTATCTATATATATATATATATATATATATATATATATAGATATATATTATATATATATATAATATATATGATAATATATGTTATATAGTAATATATATAGTATAATATATATATAGTATATATATATATATATATATAAATATATAGTATATATATATATATATAATATATATATATTGGTCATTGCTTGAATGTTTCCCGTGTGGCGTTTGGAGATATCGAAAGCTGTGTCGACAGGGATCAAACACAAACTTTGATGTGCTAAAACTTTCATTATACCGTATCTGTTCCTTTCTCTCTAGAACCGTCTCTTTGATTTTCTTTCCGGTCAGTTCAGCTGAGTTTTAAGAGAGCCACTGTTCTATCCTTTAAGTATAGATAGATAGTGGTGTAATCCCGAAGGTTCTTGTTCCATTCAACAACTATTTCTCTACTTTCCATTAAAGTCTTTCTAATGTACTGTTATCAGCTTAGTACTACCTCCTATGCCAAACAAGGTATTGTTTTCAAAATAGTTTTTTAAAACTCAGTTCCTCAATCTTTCTGCTCTGATCTTCCACACAGCTATAGTTCTTTCGAAAACACGACTCTACCTTTGTCTGTCCTTAATTATCTTGGTGTTTCTTTTCTCTCTCTCTTCTCTCTCTCCCTATCTCGTCTCTCTCTCTCTCTCTTTCTCTCTCTCTCTCTCGCTCTCTCTCTCTCTCGTCTCTTCTCTCTCTCTCAATATCTCCATCTCTCTCTCTTTCTTCTCTCGTGCTCTCTCATCTCTCTCTCTCTATCTATTTTTCTCTCTCTCATTTTATTTTCCTTCTCTCTAAATTTTTATCTATGGGATTGAGTGTTCTGAGGTGTCTTTAGAATTTTCATGCAGAACCAGTTGCTTACTCTTTATAGAGGGGGTGTCGTTCGCCCTTGTATGGAGTACGACTCACACATTTGGATGTATCCACTTCACACAAGCTCTCCACTTATAAAGGATGGAGTCTGAGAGCTTTTCATCTTAAGTTAACTCCTTGTCTTCTAACCACTACCGCATCCTTCAATTTTATCGAGATTGTATGCGATCACTCTTTATTGCATCATTAGTTACTACACGGTACTACTCATCTGAACTGTTCAATTCGGCATACCTCCTCCATTGAGAAGTGTTCTTGAGGCACGGCGTTCTACACAGTCTAATCCTATCTCTATCCAACTTTCTGACCACAGATTTAAAGCTATGCTCAGTCTGCATTCAACACAAAGTTGGAAGCACACACCCTCTTGTCTATTTTCAGACATTCATTGACTTAACCAGCTTCAAATGCCTTGTATGTAACGATGGGGCATGTTGGCCATTCAAAGATATATAATAATTATATATATTATATATATAACTCATATATATATATATATAATATATTATATAGTTATATATATTTATTATTTTAACTATAGTATATATATATATAATATATAATATTATATATATAGTATATATATCGAATTTGGAATTAGAAATTATTGAAACTTATCCATCACCCAAAAGTAGTCTTCACTAGTGATATAAATATATATATTAAATTAATATATATGATATATAGTTTAATATATGTTAGTTATATTATTTATATTTTATTGTATGATGGATATATATATATTATATGATATATATTATATAGTATAATATTATAATATATAACATAGTAATATAGTATATATATATATAGTAATAAATTAGTATAGTATATATAGTATATATCTATATATTATATATTATATATAATATATTTGATATATATATATTATATATGGGTATATTATCTATTATTATTATATATTATCCAAACACGTGTCCCGCTGGATGCGAGGGTTGGGTGGTCGTTCGCAGAATGTATGTATAATATATACTCCATTGACCGTTCATGGGAAGTGTGAAATGGCAGAAGAGGGTTCCCAGCCTCAATAGCCATGCGAAGATAATCTTCATTATTCGCTAACTGCGTTGAAATCTCCACATATTGACCAGAAAATTTATAATAAAAGAGTATAAAGCCCGAGCTTTCGATTACGATATTCTGTAAGCTTTTTTCAAGTGAGAGAAATCTACAAACGAGCCGAACTGCCGCGGAAATGAGAATTTATTTTTCTATTTTTCATAAAAATGTATGCAAATATTATAGAAGAGACAGGATAGCTATGAAAATGTATATGTTAGCTTGCTTGCATCTTGGGTCGCGAGTAAGAAAAATATGTATGCACGCTCTATATGTTATGTATAATTTGCATGTGTGTGATTTTGTGTGTGTTAAATTTATCTCGCATGTGAAATAGAAATTTTATAAAACGTTTATTGATGTTGATGTGTTTGTGTACTATTACAATAAGGGAATACTATTATAGTTTGATATTCGTCTATTTTTTATATAATGAAATTTATGGTTATTTAGTGGATTGAATTTATTATGCCATACAAGGCTTCTGTATTGATTCACTCCTTCCCTGAATAGTACTATACAAAGTCTTCATAGAACCTGCTTCTTCTTTAAATAGTTGTTTCTATTAATGATGCTCATATTTATAAACGTCTCTATTCTCTCTTAGTAGTTCTTTATCTCTGTTCTTCTTGTTTATTTCTATCTATTATATTACTTTATATACTTATCTTTTCCCTGCTCATAATATGACACCATGGCTTGACCATGTGATTTGCTCATATTTACTGATAGACTCATATATATCTATTATCTTATACATGTTATTTAGTTGATTTATTATTGTATATAGTTTATTTCTTTGCTGTTATTATGGCATAATATAATGTAGAGAAACCGGGTGCCTTTAAAAACTCGTTTAAGCGTTCTTTTTGGTTAGGGTGACGTGGTAGAAAATGGAACCTAAGAACAAAATGCTGATGCCTATAGAATCCGAGTTATTGTGTTTAGTTGCTCTCTCTCTCCCCTTATGTTACGCGGCATCATTCATTGGTCTCAACGTGCAATCGGCAAATTTTCCCTCTAAATGCTCATGAACGCGAGAAGAGTTCTCTAAAGAGAGGTCTATATAGCATGACTACAATATGCTGTTCTATTTATTACGTGATACTTATTTCCTTAGCTCTAATGGTTATTATTTTACTATCAATAGGTGCACGTTATTTTCACATTGGTAAGATATAATCTATTCTTAGTTTCATAGGAATATTATATTTTAACTCTATATCCTTCACTACTTATATATATTTGCCTCTACTACTTAGAAATTTATTGTTCTAAGATAATAAGACTTACAATCTTATATATGGCCAAGATTTGTTTCAATTAGATTAATACTATTTATTATTAAGCTCTCTCTCTCTCTCTCTACTCTTCTCTCTCTCTCTCTCTATATCTCTTCATATCTCTCTTCTTCTCTCTCTCTCTCTCTCTCTCTCTATCATACTCTCTTACTCTCTCTCTCTCTCACTTCATCTCTCTCTACTCTATCTCTCTCCTCTCTCTCTCCTCTCTCTCTTCTCTCTCTCTCTCTCTCTCTCTCTCTCTTCTGTTTCTTACTACTTTTTTCGTACTTTTATTTCCTATTGAGTAGGTATAATATTGTTTTCATCTTAGTCTACATATCTAATATTAATCTCTATACTCGTAATTTAAAATTATTATATATAGTTATATAATTATACTGCTTATTGCATTATCTCGTAGTTAAAGGTATATATTATTATATATCATGAATTTGATGTCTCCAGAGTCTGATTCATATTTATTTATTTATTACTCTCTAGAAATATACAAAGCATATTCTATGTGGGCTAGAAGAATATAATAGGAAAGTTTGTGTAGCTTTAATTGGGAAAATCTAGTTTCTCTGCACATTTGGTTAAGCGTTATCTGTTACCTCCTATACTTGCTTTATATTGGTTTATAGCGCATTTACATAATCCTTGAGTGAACGAATAATGAAGATATTATATACGTTATCAAATATTTAATATTACTATCTTGCTATATACTAATAAAACATGTACTTGAAATAATCTCCATATTACTTTATAATGGCCGGTATCGTACCTCAGTTTTAATGTTTATTATATCCAATAGCTGAAAAATAATATCCAATACTTATATTTACTCAATAATGTTCTACGTCGTAATGTAATGCTCGCTTTTAATTTATATTCAAAATGCAAATTTCATGAATACTCTTATTGCTATCCTCAAACTTTACGGATTTCTTTTTATTTGTATTCAATTGTCTAAACGCCCTCCGAATAGAAACGAAATCGATAATGAACTGTGCTTTATTACAAAAACCCAGAAAATGTAAATTGTGAAAAATTCTACACATAATTGAAAGAGTAGTAAATTTTTCCATGTTCTTCATCTTTATTAATATACTTTTTTATATGTAGTAAATATATATATAGACCTCGATGTATGTCTGTCTATCTCTCTCTCTCTCTCTCTCTCTCCTACCTCTCTCTCTCCTACTCTCTCTCATCTCTCTCTCTCTTCTCTACTCTCTATTCTCTCTACTCTCTCTCTTCTCTCTCTCTCATTTACTGCTTATTCTCTATTCCATTATATAATGTTTAGCGAATATTTTTTCACTCTACAATTGTTCATTATTACATATAAAATTCTTCCTATGGTTTTAATTGTATAAATACAAATCTCAAATAGCAAAAAATGTCAAGAGATAGTGCAGATAATCATATGTGACTCATAGATTTTCCGACGCTTTTTCATCTGTTTCTCTATTTAATATTAATATTATTTTATTCGAGCTTTATATTTTACTCGTATATGGATATTAATATTTGAGTTACAAGTTTCCTCTATCTCTCTTCAAGCCATTTATTTTTTTTTTTCAAAATTTCTCTTTATTATTTGTTTCTCATTTAGATAAATTTATTTTTATCAAATAATATTTCATATATATCTAGCTTTATCTATATATATAAATTAATTAAATAATAATAATATATAATTATAATTGACATAATAAATAATAATAAATAATAATAATTAATATGAATAATAATTACATAATTGATAATAAATAAGTTTAAATAAATAATAATAATAATAATAATAATAATAATAATAATAATAGCTCTTTCCATATTTTTGGATTTTTATTACCATAACCAATTGCCAAAATATAATAAGTAACATAAAAGAGGTTGAAAGTTTTAATTATTTAGCTTTTTCAGAAAATGAAATTAAACTCTCTCTCTCTCTCTTCTATCTCTATATATATAATATATTATTTATCATATATATATATTAATAATATATATATATATATAATATATATAATATATTATATATATATATAATTAGTAGTGTATTAATATATATTTTATTAATATAGTGGCCAGCGTTTCCATTGTCCGTCACATATGTATCTTATAAAATTTAATTAAATTATCAGTAAAAAGTGAGATAATATATTTTCTCCGAGTATACTAGCGAGAAAAGTTAGCCGTAGGATACGTATTAAATTAATAGTATATATAGAATGAGTAATTAATAAATACTATTATATAATAATTAAATATTTATATGTTATAATGTAATAATTTATATAATATATCATAATATCTGACCTAATCTCTTATATAAATCAGGTTTTGGTTTGTTATATCGTGTGTCATAATAAATTTTTTTATTAGATGTGGAATCTAATACGAGATTCAAAATGATTTTACTGAATTCCGGTGTTGTTCAATGTATTTTCAAATTCACAGGAGATTTTATGAAGTTTTCTATATTAATCGGTATAATAAAACTGAGAAGATTATGCGTAAATCTTTAAATCTTTTTGAAAGGACGTTCGATGTTCGTTATGTAATCGTGGGTTTTATTCTGTGTCGTGTCACATTCTGACGACTATACATAAAATTATTATTAATTATCGTCATCATTGAATATTCTCTGTTTCAAAGCACTATTTCGAATATATATAGAATATTCTATAATTATATTTTTTATGTTTTAGTATCGTTATACTATTTGTTCTATCAGTCAGATATATTATATCAACTGCCTAATTAGATTTTGTATTCTATTATAAATAAGTCTTTTTGGTATTTTAAATATCTGCTGGGGTTAGAATATATCTTCAATCAATTGTGTCTTTTATATGTTTACATAAATTATTTAATGTTTCAAATTCTAATAATTATAGAATTGTCTCAAGATCTGCAAGCTGTAAAATAAGATAACATAGTTTATAAAGTCTTATATATAATTATATCATATATATTGGTAATGATAATATTTAGTTGTCTTCTATATATTTATCGCGCAGTATTACGGTGTGATCTTCGCGCTGAGCTTGGGGATATATCATTGATGAGTTCAGGTGTGTGTTTTATTACTCTACCCGTAGGCGGAGGGGCGGCAGGAACCCGCGACAATACCAAAGGCGCGGATGACATCGGAGTTACACCCTTCCACTATAGCGTGAGGGGCGGAAATTGGAATATAACGTAGTTTCTCTCTACGGCCAAGGATTTCGTGAGTGAGATATCTCTTCAGTTATAAGAATTTGTCGAATTCAACGTCAGGGCGAGATTTTGAAATTAAAAATGATTTTTATGGAAATGGAAATAATAACCTTTTCTTTGTGATTTTCTCTTTGTTTTAACATCGACGCTATAAATTTATAGTATTATAAGAATTGAAATCGGGAACGAATACTACATGGTTTTACTCGCTTTGAGCTATATAAGAATAAACGTTCTCCCGTCTATCAAATCACTTTTCCTACTCTCTCCACATGTCTCACTTAATTCTCTCTTTTTTCATAATAATATGCATATGCTTCTGATGTTATTTATTTTTTTGAAATGATAGAGAATAAGAATAAAGTTTGTCCATACATGACTATAACGCGCTCTACCTTAACGCTCGGATCTCTCAATACAGACAGAGATGCTCAAGCTGCCGCATCATACTTCAACTAATATTACAGAGTAATAAGCCTCATGATATAAGTAACTATCTGGTTTTTAGAACTCACATATGATCAGACATGGCAACACGCTAGACCATATAATTAAATATAGTTATATCAATATATATATCTACCATCAGTTAAATTACACACGAATGAAAAAGAAAATAAATACTCTGTTTCATTGAATAGGCAAATAATCTATTATTAATTCTCTTAATGCTATTAACACAGCTGTAAAAATGTTTTTATATTTAATATATTATATATATATATAATTATATAATTAATATATATATATATTATATTAATATATAATATATATATATTATATATTAATATAAATATATAATATCTATAATACTAATTATATAATAATATTACAATAAATAATATATATATAATTTTATATAATTCATTATATGGAGTTTTAAGATGATTTTTGTAATTACAATAAATCTCGATACATAACAAAGAGATACTTTTTAATAGTTTTGCTACAAGTGATCTTTTATTATTGAAAGCTTGTCGAATTCCAGAAGGTCTGAAATTAAATATTTGCTTGCAAATATTAATATTTGTCTTTTTTTTGTATTTTAAAAGGTAATTGTCCTATGTGTGGCTCGGCAAAAAATTTT
>JABUQX010093394.1:7500-10984 GCA_015478945.1 Trachelipus rathkii | reverse complement strand
GTCAGTAGCGTCACAGTGGAAAGCATTTTTTTCACAACCCCTCCATTCTTACATTCTCATTTACAACTGCGACATTATATGAATCTACATTATTTATATGAGGCATTGTGCTACCCTTTTGTATGGCACTTTCTTTTTCATAGTCATTCTGACACTTATCTACAAAATTATTTACAAATGATACCCCTGGGGCATCCGATACTTATGTAAATATTGAAAGCGATACCAGTGGCTCAATAGAAATTTCAGTATTTTCCTTTTCTACAATAACTTCATTTTCCAAAATGGAATCTCGGGACTTCTGACCATCGCACGTTTGTGCTTCCGCGGTTGAATTTGATCTCTTATCAACTATGACTAACGATTGTTGCATAGACAGTTCTATGATCTTTTTGTTCGGCGTTGCGCCTTTCCTTTGATTTCTTCAAGTGAATCTCAGCTCGCTCTGCATATGTTGAATGAGCAACTCCTTCTGAGCTGCTCTGTCCTGTACATCACGAGGACCATGACACTTAGTCGCTTCCCATGCGAAGTTGGCTGATATGAGGGTAATGCCCCTTCGATATTCCCTATCACCAAGATCATACACGACCTCTGCAAGCACTGCTGCCGATCTTTTGCGCCACTAAATGGGTATCGATCTCTACCTGTGCAGAGTGGAACTTCTCGGCCAATGGCTATCCAAACAATCTCATGGTTGTGTGTGCACCAGTATAGCCCTCTACTGGTACGTATTTTTCACGTACAACTACAAAATTGCAAGCCGCATTTCCGGAGACTGTACACTATATCGTTTACGTGTTGCCCATATGTTATAGATAAATGGTCGCGAATACTTGTCATTTCGGCTCACCATAACTGCCATCTGTAGGGAGAGACGGTTCTTCATCCTGAGCTTCTAGGACTTTTCTTCCTTTTCTGAAATCTCCGGACGCTGCCGTACTCTTTCCGTCTTCCCTTTGTCTGTTATTGTAGTTACCGTAATTCCTGCCACTGTTATTGAATGAAGTAGTGAGGGGCCTTGCAATCTCGAGCTAAGTGCCCTCTCTAGAACATCTGTAGCAAGTGACCACTGTCCTCGGTTCACTGCTACTGCGACGGTGTTCTCGCCTATCGTTGCTCCCATTATTGCTCTTTGCTCCGTTGTTAGTTGGTCGTGATGTATGCTGGTTAAAGGTCTTATCACAGAAATGATAACGCTAACTTACGTTATTCTGATTGCGTGCGTGACATGACGTTAACTTGATGTGATGTTCTAAATAATTTTCAGAGCTGACTTCATCTATCTCTTTTTCATTCTTCTCTTTTAAATAGGTAGCAAGCTCTTTCGGCACAGTACTTAAATATTTATCAATCGAAAAGAAATTTATCAGATCGTCGGCGGTCATTTTCACCTTTGCCGCGGTCACCCATTTTCGAAGGGCTTCGACGATTTTTCTGATATACACCCTCGGACTGTCATCCTCAGTCGGGCTCATACTTTTATATTTTGCGCAGTATCCACTTTCGGTGAGGTTGTATCTGATCAACAATGCTCTTTTCAAGTCTTCATAATTCTTAAGCTCCTTCAACTGTAAAATTGTTGAAAACTTTGACGGCTTTTCCTGTAAGAAATGATCCTAATACAAAAGCTTGCTTCTCTTTAGGAACATCGTTCGTTTCCGCTTGTTTTTCGAACAATAATAAATATTCTTCTATATCATTGGTCTTTTCGTCGAAGTTAGGAAGCTTAAGCATATTAAGCATCTTAAGCATATTCTCCTCTGATTCTCTTGCGCTTTTATCCGCTTCAAGTTTTACTTTCTGTGCCTCGGCTTCAAGTTTTGCTTTCTGTGCCTCGGCTTCAAGTTTTGCTTTTCGTTCATCAGCTTCAAGTTTGGCTTTCTGTGCCTCGGCTTCAAGTTTCTTTTCTTCTAACGCAGCAGCTATTTTCTGTTGCTCCTGCTCATTTTCCATTTGAAGCTTTTGTAGTTAGTTTAGGTCTACAGCATCTATGATCCATATAGGTAGGTCAGGTTTTGGTTTAGGAACTTGCCAGTTCAGGTTATAAGATATATTAATTTACACAGCTTTGTAAAAATTAGCAAAACTTATCATTACCTGAACTGGGAAGGTCGTGAACCGAAACCCAGCCTGTATGAATCATCAATACAGCACACCTAAGTCTAACCTATATAGATCATCGATGCTGTATACCCAAACCCAACCTAGATAGATTAACGTTTCCACAAACTTAAGTCTAACATAGAATGGTTACTATATTATATATATATATATAAATTATATATATATATATAATATATATATAATATAGAGTTCCTTTTTTTTATATATATATATATATAAAATTCCAAATTTAACTCGCTTTTCATAGTCTCCTATTTCCCAATGTGATAAGATGGCATTCAGGACAGTCAGACTATGAGAAAAGCCATATTAAATTTTAACTTTTTTGTGAGAAATTGGACACAGTAATGTATTCAGGTATCTTTATTTTCTTATCATTGCTAAACAAAAAGCCACTCCTACAATATCATACTTTTCACATCCAACACTCCCCTACATTATATTTATATTTTTTTTAAATATTGGCCAACCGTTTCATTAAACGGTTCACCCTTGTGACTGAAATGGCTGATGTATGGGTGAGGCGATTTATGGATTTTAAATATCTTTCGACCTGTGTGATATAACTATTAAGAGTTTGAATATCCCTAATTGTGTAATTAGCGTGTAAAACGTGTCTAGGTAGTTGGTTAAGAATGTTATATATCAGAGTTTTAGTTCCAGTTATCTCTTGTTGGGCAACTATCCCCAAATTCACTTCATGGGTGATTTTTCTCATCACGACCTGCCCTTGAAGTAGGGCCTGTTGCGATAATGCGAATATATTCATAACCCTTCTATCGCGTCGCGTACGAGCCGCGTTTAATTTCCTAATGGGGGCTTGCCTTTGAGTACTCAGCAATTATGGGATGAGAAAACCGGGAGCCTTAAAAGCTCTGAACCTTGTGTGGTCTAAATAGTCAGCAAAGGACGTTTCTCTCACTGGAATTTCAGCTGCGCCCGGTTACTGTTAACTCAGCGACGCGGAGTCCAGTGTTCGAATCCCGCAGATGGAGAGTAAAAATCTTTGACACATTTCCTAATGTCTCTTTGGCCAATTTCTTTTCTTCCATCTCTGCTTTTGTTTAACTAATCTCTTTTCTTCCATGTTCTGCTTCTTTAACTAATCTCTTTTCTTCCATTTCTGCTTCTCTAGCTAACTCTCTTTCTTTAAGTCGTTCCTCCCTCAGGAGATTATAAGCTTCCTGTCCAGAAATTCCTAGTGATTTGCACATAGCTATAAAATCATTAGATGCCATTTCGATAAACTTTAAAAATGATACACGCATAAATTTTAACAAACTTCAATAAATGCTCAAGAGTATATATATATATATATAATATAATATTATATATATGATATAATATATTAATATAA
>JABUQX010093394.1:0-5000 GCA_015478945.1 Trachelipus rathkii | reverse complement strand
ATAAGTGGGAGAAAGAGTGGAAAAACGATGCATCTCGAGTTTTTACATGAGGATTTGTTATCCTTGATATATATATATACTCAATTGACAAAGATAGTAAACTAGAAATGAAAAATATATACAGGTTTCACCTGAAGTTAAAAGAAAAGTGGATAGATATTCACAGGAGGGTAGGCGGAGTTTACCAACCTGGTAAAATAAAGAACTTACATTAAAAATAAACAGTCTCAACGAAATCAGAAGAAGAAAGTAAAGATTTGTTGAATTTGAGCTTCCTCACGTTGCAAATAAATCGCTTATATGTAAAATATATATCTTAACATTTAAATTATATATATTATATATATATATTTATATATATTATATTATATATATATATATATATAATATATATATAATATATATATATTATATATATATATATATAATATATATATATTTACTATCTTACGTCCTTTCATAGTAAAGAATTGTATACACAAATAATAATGGTTTCTAGGGCATCAAAATATTTGAGTTTGATTTCATAACAACGTCAGTTGCAACGGTATGTGCCTCCCATCGAGTTTTGGATAGGGATTTCAATACTTTTTCGTCACTTATACATGTTTTTAAAACTTGCCAGCGGTGAGTTGAAACGGAGAAAAAATTGTAAAGTATTTGGAGAGTTGAGAAGAAATTTACTGCTATTTGACAACTATTAACTGCGTAACGCCCAACTAAATTTGGAGAATGTGCTGCACAAAGGACAAATATGGCATACTGGTTTTCTTCTAAAACCTTCTGCTGCATGCCTTTGTAATGACCTGGCATATTGGCAGAGTTGTCTTAATCCTTTGCTAATAATTACCGTACATTTCTATCAAACTACACCATGTCAGACAAACTATCCATTCTTTTGTTCAAGATCCTAATATGTACTTTTAATCAGTTTCAAAACTAAAAGCCAGCTTGTCGACGAAGAATCTAACCCAAATGAAGAAGAACTTGAACAATTAGAACAATTAATCAAACATATCGAATCTATTTCGTCTAAAGAAATCGGTATCAAACTTAAAATATTTACTTTTTTAACAAATTTTCAAGTCAAAATTAAGAACAATAAAGAATATATAAATTTAACAACTTATTCTCATTTTGAAATAATTTTTGTATAAATCAAAATTATATAATAATGGTAAGCTTACATATTTACACATTGGGAAAAATCGTTGTTGGCCAGATTTGTGCTACAACAGGGTAATGCTATACAATACTGATTTATCTCGCGGACAAAAACAAAATATAATTTTTAAGTATATATTATATATATATATATATATATATATATATATTTATATATATAAATATATATATATATATTATTATAATAAATATATATATATATATATATATACCGTAGAATGGGGGAATTGCCACTGGGGGTAACTTTAATATATATATACCTAACCTAATTTTTCTCCCAAAAATTTTTTTTTCTCAAATAGTAGGAATTTCCTATTCTGGAATTAAATAATAAAGGTATAAATGAACAAAATTTTTAAATAAACCATTTAAAATATTAATGTTTTTATGATTTTTAAATATTTAGGCGCCTAAATATTTCCTTAAAAGCCCAAAAATTTAAGGGTCACCAACTGCCCACCCCCCAAAAAACTGGTTAGTCAAAAAAAATTTTTTTGCATTGTGTGTTTGTTTGATTTACGAGATGAGTTAATGCTTGTCTTTGAGCCGGGAAAGGACTGTGAATAGCTATCAAGAAATTGAAGAATTATAAAAATTGTCACTTCTGGGGTAACTTTGCCAATAGAGTGGCCAAAGTTACCCCCACAATCTTTTTCTTGGTTATTTTTGGTTTATTTAAATAAATGAATCATAGTAATAATCAAGAAGTAGAGGGATGCTGGGAACCCACGCTCTTTCCTGGGGTGTTTTCCAGGCCCTACCTGCGGGGGGCTACTTTTCATGTCTGCTGTTTTGTTCTGGGGGGCTTCCCCCAGGTTGCCCCCTATTCCTGTACATTCGCAATGTATGTGTGAGTGTATTTTAAGCCTAACCATATTCTCATGTACTTTCATGGACCGTTTATTCCCCTACCCCCCTTTGTTCTCCCCCTATGCCCCCTTCTTCTATCCTATGACATCATCACTCAGAAAGTGGATCAATGCTGGAACTGGGTTCCATGGGACCCTCAGCGTCTTTCCTGAGGCATTTTCGCAGGCCCTCCCTGCGTGTGAGCTACTTCCGGATACCTTTTTCATGGTCTGGCGTTTTTAACCTGGGGGGCCCCTATTTCCTGTACATTCGCACCATGTATGGCGTGGTATTACGCCTGACATTCGAATGCTTCATGTACTTCCTCATGTCCGTTTTTCACTTTTCCCTACCCCCCCGATTGTATTTCCCGTACTCCCATTCTTCCATCCTATAACGTCACGTTCCTGGAGCAGCCACGTCATGGGTTCACTCGGTACGACTATACAGTATCGATATTTATCAATTAACTTAGAGTTCAATGAATTTTACTTCTCTTGGTGAACCAAGTCACCACTCAGTACTTCATCAGAGTTCTATCCTAATCTGACGTTCTTTTTCAATATTCAGCTCAAGCTATCAGACTCCACTTCAAAGCAGTTATCAAATTAATAACTCAATTTAAGAAAATACCAGAGTATAATTACGTATCTGTGACAAGTGGAGATGTTGAAATTAGATGGAAAACAAAGTACTAGTTCAGCTTAAGTTAGATTCTAAAATGTTGTTACTTCCTATGTAGATTTCTTGTTTAATAGTGATTTATGTTGAATAAATTTGTGATAAGTCTCGGGATTCATTAGTTTGAGTATATACCAGATAGTATATAATTATATTAAATCAAAACACAAAGACTTATGACTATACACAGCCATAAAGGAAAACACCTCAAAAAGGGCCAAAAAGGCATAAATATATGAAATCCTTAACATTATTATAGAAAGGATGCACATGATTAGTTCCGCATTATTTTCATTTAAATCATCACATAGTAACCTCCAGTGTGTAAAGGAACACCTAGTAGCAAACTACTGTTCCTTAGCGCATGCACATAATCCTCCGAAGACTATTGTAGGTTTATTAATCGAAAGATTCGTCGGATTCAATGCAAAACACTCTCAGGTAACAGTTTCTTGACACATAAATGCTTAAAAATCCCTGTTTATAAAATCAATTTAATATCATACAAATAATTTCAAATGTTGAAAATTTATGAAAAATCGTACTTTTAAAAGTTCTAAATCTGTAATGTGACAATTTAAGGGAAAATAGATGCGTAATTTTTTAGAAGTTTAACCAATTATAAGATTTATTAACAGACAAATTCTTTTGACACAAGTAATATCGGAATATTAATTTCTGATTTAATACTCACATAGAATATTGTCGTTACTCTTTCTCAATCAGAGTTTATATTAAATATATCAGACCACTTATAAAAGAATTTACCATTTCAGCATATATTTCGACTTTCATGATATTTTGTGAGAATTGATGCATGTGCTAGATTGCCAACTCATCCATTATTCCTCTTAAAATTTGCCGTAAAATATATTTCATACTAATTATGACTCAAAATTTTATTAATTTTAATTTATTATTAGGCAAAATAATTTTTGAAAATTGTTGTTACAAGAAATGCCAAAGTTATATAAAACAGTTGATTAAATCAATTGATTGTTAAAATTGATTTATTGAAAATCTTATATAGGAAAAAATAGTATAAGCTTCCTCAAAATAATTCTTAGTTAGGGAATTACAAAGATTTCTCTCTCATTTATTCTTTATAGCTAGTTGTGATTCAAAACACCTAATTGTAGAATAATTGGATAATAATGAAAACAAGATAATATTGAAAATACCAGTGGAATGTTCCATAGTATGCCCACCACGTCTCTATTTAATTGTGTCACCTCAAAAACTAAAAAAGATAACAATTGATGCTTTTACAATGAGTTATTTGAGTTTATGATTTGCATTATGCTATATATTGAAAATAAACACTTATTATTTTTTATACACTTGAAACGATCTTGTTGACATGAAAATCTCTCCATTGTTGAAGCAATATTGTCTGACCTATCCAAATAATTATTATAAGCTCTTTATGCTCTGAAATATTAGGATAATATAAAATCGTAATATGTATAGAGTTACTAAATTTTTACATATTAAATAAACGTGGCTAGAATAATGCTCGGAAAATTTAAGAAACTGAACTGTTCGTAATGTTTAGCATGAGTATCTAATTACTCTACTCTTTATTTCAAAACAGAGTTTTCTCGACATCATATAAAAATGAAAAAATATAAATAAATAAAAAATCAATGTAAAATATGATTTTTTAAAAGTGTGAATCATTCCTTATTTTAAAGTTTAAGATAAAATTCATGGTATCTATTACTTAATCTTAATATGTTTATATAAAAAATTCAATAAATTTTTCTCTCGTCTTATCGTGAGTCTCTCTCGCGGTATAATATAGAAAAAATAAGCAGGTTTTCGCGCAAATGTGACACCCACCTTTTAACTCTCTTTTGCAAAATCTTGAAAGATAATCCGTTATAAAACTATCTCGAATTTATAAGAATACTCATAAATAAATTTTCTAATGTTGAAATTATTGGTATAGAATATATTCTTACATTTTTATATATATTAAGTGAAGTTTATTATAATTTTATGATAATATAATGTGTGAAAATTTATATAGATAATATAAGTGCGTAATTTTTATAGAAGGTTATAAATTTTTTAATTATAATATAAACTTAAGCTTTTCTATACTATAAACTAATGATAATAATTATTGGTATATATTATATATATAAAATATCAATATATATTGTAATAAATATTTTCTATTTAAAAGATATTATAGAAAGGTAAATGACCATATAACCAAAATTGCTCAGAATACGTCTGAACATAATTTGTATACGCTTATCTGAAAATCATTTCTGTGC
>JABUQX010093393.1:27500-54977 GCA_015478945.1 Trachelipus rathkii | reverse complement strand
AGATCACCTTACAGACGTTTATAGTGTAAGATAAGTGTTATATATTATTGATCTTGGCCTTTTGTACACCAAGCCTGTTTCTTAGCTTAGACAGATATGGCCAAATGTCTAGAACACCCTCTGTTCAAATAGAATGTGCCCTAAACTTGGGGACAGCTTTAAACACTGTGAGCGAGTGGTAATATGCAGGATTGCCTTTTGGCAAGAGATTTGGTTTTTTGATGTTCGTTTTTTCATAATTTTCCACCATTTTTGAAGGACAAAAAACGGTTCTTTTCAAAAAAAAAATTATAGAAAAATAAGGAAAATGTTTTTTATTTTAAAAAGAGTTAATTTTGAAATTAACCATATTACATTTTCTTTAAATCTTTAGATGTTGCTATTCAAAAAAAAATTTTAAGTTCCCTAACAAATTATTTATTTTGTGTTTCATTTGGTTCACCTTCATTTATTAAGAAAATTTATATATTTTGACAGCTTGCTGCCTTTTGTCACGAAGTGGCGTGTTTTCTGTAGTCTTAGACCAGATATGGCCAAATGTCTAGAACACCCTTTCAATAGAGGCAGAACTTGGTGGACAGCTTAAAAGATCTGAGCAGAATATGCAGAATCCTTTTGGCAAGAGAGTTGTTTTTTGATTGTTCGTTTTACCATAATTTTCCACCATTTTGAAGGGGACACAAAAAAAAAAAAATGCCTGAAAAATCATGATTTTAGACGCAGGCGCACTCAAAAAAAAATTATAAGATAAAATATATGAAAAATATTAATATTATTTTTAAAAAGAAAAGTCTTTAATTTGTGTGTAAATACGGAAATAATATATCATTTTCCTTTAAAATTTTAATTCATTCAAAAAATTTTTTAATATATACCCTCTCCTTTCCTATTAATTTTGGTGTTTCATTTGGAATCACCTCATAAATGTAAGAAATTTATATATTTTGAAAGTCTTGCTGGACTCTCTATGTAACACACAAGCCTGTTTCTTAGCTTAGACCAGATATGGCCAAATGTCTAGAACACCCTTTCAATGAGGCAGACTTGTCAGCTGGTCAAAAAGATCTGAGCAGAATGTAATGCAGAATCCTTATTTGGCAGTAGATTGTTTTTTGATGTCTCAGTTTTTTCTAATACTCTTTTTTTCACTTTTGAAGAGTACAGACTCTTTTATTTGTCTTAAGTGAAAGTTTCATCGAACATAGGGGATGGAAAAAAACTGTTATCTTTAATAGCAAATTGCCATGAAAGGTGCGAAATATTCATGGTTGTATAACTTCAACCAGGATTCAGCTTCATCTTGCTGCTGACTGGATAATTTCAGATCGTATAAAGCAAAAAATATGATTAATATATTATATATATATTCCTCTCTCATATATAAATATTGTATACGTATTTAATATATATATTATAATTCTATAAAGAATTATATATTAGGTACTCATATAATTGTCAATACTTCTAATATAAGTTTTATTGGAATAAAACTTTTAGTTCATGCATTTTACCACTGGGGGTATATACTTGCCACATCTATCCATAATAACCTAATTTTTCTCAAAAAAATAAAATCTTAAATAGTAGGGAATTTCATATTCTGGAATTAAATAATAGAGATATAAATGAACAAAAAAATTTAAATAAACCTTAGGCCTAAATATTTTTTAAAAACCCCCAAAATTTAAGGGTCACCAACTGCCCACCCCAAAAAACTGTGTATTAGTCAAAATTAAAATTATCTGCATTGTTTGTTTTGATTTAAGGTACGTTAGTATCACACTTGCATACAGAAGGGAAATGACTGTGTGAAATAACATATTTCAAGAAAATGAAGAATGTAAAAATAGTCACTTTTGGGGTAACTTTGCCATAGGGTGGTAAAGTAACCCCCACGTCTTTTTTGGTTATTTTTGAGTTTATTTAAATAAAAGAATTGATAGTAATAATCACAGAAGTAGAGGGATGCTGGAACGGGGGGTTCCAGGAACCCCTCTCTCTTTTCTGGGGTGTTTTCCTGGCCCTACCTGCGGGGGCTACTTTTCATGTCTGCTGTTTTGTTCTGCTGGGGGCTTCCCCCCAGGTTGCCCCCTATTCCTGTACATTCGCCATGTTCATGTGTGTGAGTGTATTTTAAGTCTAACCCATATGCTACTGTTCTTTCATGACCGTTTTTCTCACTACCCCCCTTATTGTTTTTCTCCCCCTATGCCCCTTCTTCTATCCTATGACGTCTAATCACTCATGAAAGTGTGGATCAATGCTAGAACTGGGTTCCATGACCCCCTCAGCTGATCTTTCCTGAGGATATTTTTCCAGTGCACCTCTCCCTTGGTGGTAAGCTATACCTTCTTCTTTGGAATACTTATTCAATTTTAGTCTAGGGTACGGTTTTTATTAATACCTAGTGGAGTGAGATGCACCCCAGGTATTATGTATCCACTACGTACTATGTTTACTAATTCGCCATGTTAACGAGATCTGAGTAACTAAACATTTAAGGGTTGTGAAGTGAAGTCTTGAATCATCGGATTTGTACCAAAGGAAACAGTATTGAAACTACTGTTCCTTATTCATAAGACATAATCCAAGGACAAAGAAAGTCGGGTGTGTATGAATGAGAACAAAAGACCTGGCATCCAGGCTTCCTGCTCAGGGTTCTTGAACTATGCAGTACCAAAAAGAAATTTTTTTGAAGTCATTCCTGATGATATTCATTGGGTTTTGGCAAATATAATTTGCAAAATAAATAAGATTACCCTATCCAATTTATTAAATGAATATGAAGAAAATGTGGGTGTTCCCTTTCGTAATCCCTTTCCACGAAGGGATTTTGAAAATGAGAGAGATGGGTGAAGAAGGAGGGATGGAGAGTAGACTGATTTAGAAGATGGAAAGTCTGTTGTAGTGTTGAGTTTTTAAGGAAAAATGAGATATGTTATAGTGGAAAAAAAAAAACAAAGACAAAATGGTGAGCAAACTTGGTTTAATTGTGTCTTAGTTTTTTAAGTAATTTTTATTAGGTTTTTTTAAAGTTCATGTAACAGTTTATATATATAAGTTTCAAAAAAGAGGTCTGGAATTACAAAGTCCCTGAGAATACAGTCTAGATCTCAAAACCTTTTGAATAAAAATAAATGTGGAATATATTCGCAGAAGAAGGAAGAATTGTTAAACTTCACAAATTGAAGTTTTTCAATAAAGTAGAATAAGCAGTATAATTATTGTAAATAAGTTTTATGAAAATAATTTACTTGAAAATCTTTGAAAATAATAACTCATGGCAAAGCTGCCCCACAATATAAAGTCCATATCTAAAATTTTACCTATGGAATTACATATGAAATAAACTGTGGCAAAAGTAACCCCGACTGTGTGGTCTAACTTGCCACCACTCAAATTTTGTACCATATAAAAGAAGAAATAAATTTCTAATTTAACAAATGTTTACAAAAATTAATATAGATTTTCTATCTTGTTATTTTAAGCATATAATTAAAAATTACACTTAAACCATTCAGGACTGAAGGGCTAGTTAGAAATTTGCAAAGATTTTGATCCCTTGTTTACGGTTATATATATTAATATATATGGTAATATGGTATTTCATTAACAGCAAAATTATTCATTTTTTCAATCCTCGTCATATCTCAAAAACACTGGTTATCTATAGGTTTATTATAAATGTATTTCAGCTTACAAATTTTCAATTACATTACTCGGTATCGACCGCCAACTTGCCTTAGGGTTGCTGATAAAAAAACGGTTTTTTAATTGTTTGTTTTTTTTTTGAAAACACGTTTCTTTTAAAACACTCAAAATGTTTTTTTTTGTTGAAATTTTTAAAACCTCGTTTTATGCATATAATTAAAAGATGTTTAAAGTATTTACAGTAGTACCAATACCCCTCCTAGGCCTAAATATTGACTATTAATACGATTTATATATAGCGTATCACTAGTACATACAAAATATACTTCCAGATTTAAAATAAAGGTACTAATAATATCATATAATTATATATTATATATAATATATATATATATAATATATATATAATATATATATATATATTATATATGATCTGACTGTCGGATGGTATAACACAGGTGGTTTTGGGGTGTCAGAAAAATGAGAATGTTAGGAAAGCGGTGTTATTCTGTGAGGGGAGAGGTTATGTGTGTAAGCTAATACTTTCTTTAAAACACAAGAGTATCCATAAGTTTATACTAGAGTTGGTGTAGGTAGAAGAATGGTATCGAAGTGAAAAGTATTGATTTTGTTTTTGTGTTGGTGAAAGAGGAGATGTTGAAGTATGTAATGGATTTAATTTACGGTGAAGGGGTTAGAATGGGATTATCGGAGCATTATGTTGTTCTATGTAAAATTTAAGTTAGTGGGGCTTGGATGGAGAGGAAGGTGATACGGAAGGAATGGGTAAAATAAGAGTTAGAAGTTTAGTGAACAAGGTAATAAGGATAAGTATGTTAAGAACGGTCGCAAGTAAATCAGTTATGTGATTGATGTGAACAAGTTGAAACTGAATAAATCTAGAAAGCAATTGTAGGAAGCAATGGTTAGCAGTGCAAAAGAAGTATGGTGGTGTGCTAAAGTAGGAAGTAAGAGAATGATAACAGTGAGTGGTTTGGAATGAGAGGTGATGCAAGCGGTAAAAGTAAAAAAAAAAAGCGTGGGTGAATTGTACTAAAAGCAAATGAGGAAGTTTCAAAAGAAGGATGCTTGGAATCTATATAAGGAGAAAAAAGGGGAAAATTGCTAAAAATGCATACGTAGATGGAAATAAGAAGAGGTAAATTGAATAGTTTGGAAGGAGGATGAATGGGGACATACAGGGAATAGGAAAGCTTCTTCTGGAAGGAAGTTGCGGAAAAGGGTTTAAGAATGAGAATAAGGGGAATCTGTGTAGAATAATGAATAGGGATGGTGTTTTTGATAATTTATAATGGATGTGAGTGGAGTGTGGAAAGAACACTTTGAAAATCTGGATAATATTGGCAGTATGATGAGGTGATAATGACTGTGTGTGGGTTTTGATGGTACAAGAAGGATAGGTATTTTTGGGATGAGGTTATTAGCAGAGAGGAGGTAATGGGTAGAGGAGAAAGTTGAAGGAATGGTAAATCTGCAGTATAGATGAAATTATTTGCTGAAATGATCAAGAACTGAGGTGAGAAGACGTTGATTGATTGGATCTTGAAGTTGTGCAATAACAGCGTTTATGGAAGGTATAGTTCTTAGGTATTGGAGGAGAGCATTAGTAGTAAATTTATATAGGGATAGGAGATAAAGGGAACTGTTAGAAATTTACAGGCTATATTAGTAATATTTGAGTGTTTTTTGTCGAAAAGAGTGCGCTGAGTGGACTGAAAGGACTGATTGTGAAGAACAAGTGTGCGTTTAGGAGTAGGTAGAGAATGTGGGGATCAAATCTTTACATTTAAGCAAATGATAGAAAAAATGAGAGGGAAGAATAAATTGTATTTGAGGTTTTATGTATATTTGCAACAGGGGTATGATTAAGGGTTAAGTTAGGGAAGCTCTATGGCAGGTGGTTAGTGATATATAGTGTTGTGATAGGCTTCTGAATGGAATTCAAAGTATGTATGACGATAGTGAGCGTTTGTAAGAATAAATGGTGTCAAAAGTGATTGGTTTAGTATAAATAGCGGAGTGGAGGGATGTGTTATGCTCCTTGGTTATTCAATTGTATATGGATGGGTGGTTATGAAAGAATTGAAGGGGGCGTGACAGGAAATGGTGTTAGTATTGATGGAGATGAGTGGAGGTGTGGGCCCTACCATTTATATGCGGATGATTGGTTATGTTGTGGCGATCTGAAGAGTTTGAGAGGATTTGGTAGAGAGATTGGCAGGGTGTGTGATTAAAAGGAGGTTTGAAAGTAACGTGATAAGAGTTAGGTGATTGTTGTGAGTAAGGCTAGTCCTCTGTGTGAAGTTATGCTTAGATGGTGAACAGCTGGAAAAGTGTCTGAGTTTAAATATTTAGGGTATAGTTTAGAGTGAGAAGGGAACGGATGATGCTGAGTGTAGTAGAAAGTTGTGAATGGCAGAAGTGGCTGGTGCAATTAAATCATTGGTGAAATGCAAGGGACTAAGTCTTTTAGTGCAGCTAGGGTCTTACATGACGGTATGATGTGTACCTGTGTTATTGTATAGTAGTGTAAAGACTATGGTCTGAATAAGAAGTATAGATCCTAAAGTTCATGTGTTCAGATAGACATCTTAGGGGCATGCTAAGTGTGAGAAAGCAATGATAAAATGAGGAATGAACATATTAGAGGTTGGTGTGAAGAAAGGGTAAAATAGAGAATAAATTAAAGTATGTTGAGATGGTTTGGTCATGTGGATAAGGATGAATGATAGCGGTTTTTAAGCAGATGTAATAGTGGCGAGTTGTGAAAAACCGACCGGCTGGGAGATCGAAGAAAGAGTGGATTGAGTCAGTAAACGAAGTCTGAAGGAGAGAAATGTGAGTTTGGTTAAGAAAGAGAAATTATGCATAATAAGAATGAATTTCGTGGTTTTGTGAGGTGTTATGGTAGTGGGCCACCTTTGTCTAGGGATGAACCCTACACTGGAACGGATTTTACCATAGTAGGGTCCGTACGCAGTCCCATGAAAGCTATAGGGTGGATTTTTGACTGCGACGAGTCGGACTTACTAATTAAAAAAGGTAAGGCATGGCTTTCTTTTCGACTTTTGTCAATTCTTCTACTGCTTTTCTTTTATGATGCTTGTTACGCACCTTACCCACAGTTGGGCAGAAAAAGGTAGATGAAGAATATAATATTATATATATATATATTATACTTAAATATATATATATATGTATATATATTATAATATAATAATATATATATATAAACATAATAATCAGAATAATAAAAATAAAAATCTAATAATAATCTTTTAACTGATAGTGAACATTCATATAATAAAAATAATTATGATAAATAAATAATAATAATAATTTCAGATCAAAAGGCAATGGTTACTCCATTTATGCCCTAGAGACGACTAAATAAAACTTTATTAAGTACTAAACTCTACTCTATATAATATATTTTATACCTCTTTTAACATATTGTATTACTGTATTTAATGCTAAATACCCTAAAAAGGCATGAGTTATGAAAAAATAAGATATATTTAAAAAAAAAAAACAAAAAAAAACAAAAAAAAGTTTTCCTTGGTCTTTTTTTAAAAAAACGTGTTTTTTTTAAAAAAAAAACGAAACCCAGTTTTTTTTTAATCCCAACCCATAGGTGGCTTAATATTAAAAGAATGGTTCTAAAGCATCCTCCATTCGTTTCTTTACATTTGCTTTGTAGGCAGTTAAATTTCCGGATAACTTACTTATTTTGGCAATTTTTTAAAAAAAAAATTTAATTTTTTTTAGATTATATATTTATAATATTAATTGTATAAACATAAAAGTACTGAATAAATATAATATAAGTATATATATATAGGTACTGTTACCTAAAAATAACCCATTTTCCATATTCTGATTATAACTATTAAATTGTTTTACATATCTTACTGTTTAATTATTTCTTATAGCGGCTAGGCCTAGGCTATATAACCCAGTAAAAAAATTTTATTTGGCTTTAAAACTTTTGTAATTATTTAGACCCAAAAAAAAAATAAAAAATAACCCGCCGTTTGCAAATGTAGCCCACTTGTATGACAAAAATAACCCATCCCCCAAAAACCCTCTCTAGAGTGGCAATATTCTGTTATTTGTTATTTGAGTTGTTACAACATTGTTACTTAAAACGGCTGAAAATAGAAGGAAAAAAAGTGGAAAAACCTTTCGACAACTTTAGAGTTGTTACAAGAAAATCAAAAAAGTTAAGTACCGTAAATAAATGATTATGTATGTTGTTAGGAGCTGGTTAATTGTATTGCAGGACTTTGTTTCTTTTAACTTTCTAGCACCCCCACCTGCGTTCGTGGGTACTTTCCAATGCTGGCCTATTTCCAAGGTACTTTCCAGCTACTTTTCTTATTTCACGTATATTCCTGAGCTGTTTTTTGTTATGATGTCATTGCCTTTTAGACTATGATGTCATCCCTCATGTACGTTTGTACATGCGTGAGTGCGTTTATGCGGGAGCCGATGCTCATGTACTTTCATGAGATTTTTTAACCCACTGCCACCCCTACCACCCTATGTTCTATCCTTCAATACTATGACATCATCACTCAGCTACTTTTCCAAAGCTTTCCTACTTCATGTACTTTCTGAGCGTTATTCAATATGATGTCATGGCACTTAGGCGTAACTTTCCATGTTGCCAAGCTACTTTCAATCTTCTAGCTGTTTTCATGTACTTTCCTGAGCGTTTCGTATGACGTTATCACTCAGCTACTTTCCTGAGCGTTTCTGTATGATGTCATCCTCAGGCTACTCTTCCATGTTCCAGCTACTTTCCAAGGCTACTTCAATGCTTCTAGCTGTTTTCATGAATGTTCCTGAGTGCTCTATGTACCTTCCTGAGCTTTTTCCGTATGACGTCTCACTCAGCTACTACGTTTCCTGAACTACTTTCCATTTCCAGCTACTTTCCAAGCTTACTTTCCAATGCTTTTAGCTGTTTTCATGTACATTCTTGAGTGCTCATGTATTTCCTGAGCGTTTTCAGTATGATGTCATCACTCAATACTACTTTCCTGAGCTACTTTTCATGTTTCCAGCTACTTTCCAAGCTATTTCCATGTTCCAGTTACTTCTCAAGCTACTTTCAATGCTTCTATGTTTTCATGTACGTTCCTGAGGTACTTTAGGCCTAACCATGTGTTCATGTACGTCATTCACTCAAACTACTACCTTTCCTGAGCACTTTCCATGTTTCCAGCTACTTTCCTAGACTACTTTCCATGTTTCCAGCTACTTTCATGAGTGTTCATATGAAGTTATCACTGAGCTACTTTCATATACGTTCGTGAGGCTCATGACATTCCTAGCTACTTTTTATGTGGGTTATTTTTGCATAACATTTTGACACTTTTGGGTTATTTTAAACATTTACATTTTTTTTTTTTTTTTTAGACCCACACTAAAAAGATTTAGAAAAAGAACCATATAGCATGTTGTTAGAAGCTATAGCGCATATAGATGCACTTTTCAATTAATTTGGAAGTGGGCTATATTTATCATACAAGTGGGCTATATTTGAGGTTCACTTTGGAAGGTATGTGTGTGTTGAAGGGTTGCATAAAATTTGATGAAATTTGCTGTGGGATGAGATGAAAGATGGGACTAACAATTTAATTAAATATTAACATAATTTACAGAGTTCTTAATGCAGCATTGGCTGCAAAAGTCCCAAAAATTCACTCCAAGTCCCTTTAAATTGTGTGAAATTCGACAATGCTGAGCACAATTTCCCCAAAATCAAAAAATCAACTTCGAACATATAAAACAATTTTTTTCACTCATACTCGATGGGATTAATAGGTGCACCAAATTTTTGGTCTACGCCTCATATTTACCGGGATACAGAGGCTATTTTTACGTAACCAAAACAGGCGGGTTACATTTATTTAATACTTACATATACGGTTATTTATGTATAACGATTTTAAATATATTTCTATATATATATATACAAAAATATTATATATATATATATAGACATATATATATTATTTATATTTATTTAGATACTGTAACTATATATGACATAATTTAAAAAATCTGTGCAAAAAAATCCCATTGAAAAAAACCTTAGAAGATCTGACATCTTCAATTTTTCCATATTTAATTTTTCTATAAATAACAGCTATCATCATTCCTAACCATGATATTGTTAAAACGTATAAACCGGATAATAGGAAATAAAAAAAGTATGCCGAGGGCATGAACATATAAGTCGGGCCTTCGAAGAGAGCGCTCCAAAGAATCCATGTTGGATAAAGAATGACTCTTGAAATTATCCAGCTTATAAATGTGAGTGCAAACACAATATTAGTCAAAGTTTCTTTCTTCAAGTAAGTTAAGAGCTTTGCTATTAAAAGAAGCCAATCACGAGAATCAAAGTCGGTCATTTTCAAAAGGGTGGAGTCAGAGTCGGTAATTTTCAAAAGGGTGGAGTCGGAGTTGATAATTTTCAAGAGGTCGGAGTTGGAGTGGGTAATTTCGAAGAGGGTGGAGTCGGAGTCGGAAATTTTTGAACCGACTCCACAACCCTGCCACCCAAGATGTGTCAGACATACTCCATATGGGGGCAAGCAACTGGGGTGGCATTACAAAATTCCAAAGATGCTTAAGAATCCCCAACCCATTAGAGGCTTGTTTAGAAAGAGAAATAGTGTGATTCTTCAAATTAAAATCATGAGAAAAAGAGACCAATAATATTAAGGACAGACAAAGGTTAGAGTTATGCATTTTCCAAAGATCCTGTCGTTGAGTGGAAGATTATGTCAAGTATGAAGGAATAAATTTCTGAAGCAAAAAAAAAAGTTTTTCAATGCCCCAATTATAATTCAAGAAAGTTCAGCGGCTAGTTGCTCAAAGGACACCCCTAGTGTGACCCATTCCTGTTAGGAGGGACATTTTTCAAAATGAAATAAGTATTGAAGGGGGGAGTTGGCATATGAGTGATTAGGGGAAGAAGTAATAGAGAGATCAACAAAAAGTAGAAAAAGAGTTGGGATAGGACAAAATCCTGAGAAAGAAACACCACTATTTATATCCACAATTACCTTCACCAAAAGTGATTTTCCACTTGTCATTCTTTTCAAATATTGAATAAAAATATTTTCAATGGCATAAAAAAAAATTTCCTCAAAAAATGTTGAAAACCTAAATTTAATTTATATTTTATTCATGTTCTAAACATTATCTTGTAATGACTATTATTGACCATGTTTACGGAAAGCTGAAAATTCATAAAAAATATATTCCTTTTATCCCAATTGATTGAATATATTTATCATTTCTCCATACATTATCTCCATTTTTTCATTCAGATTCAAGGATTTAGCTATATTTTAAATTTAGAAATCTATAAATTTATATTTTTCTAAATTTATTATTATTATTAATATTACCTATTATTATTATTATTATTATTATTATTATTATTATTAAAAACTTACCCAATTCTTTCTGCTTCATATAATTCTCATATATATTAATAAATCTTTTCTTTTCAATATCAACTAAATTATTCCACTCTTTATTAGTAAAAAACTTTTTAACAAAATCTGTGGTAGACGTATTCATTTCTACAAATAGTTTGTTAAGCCATATTGAAAATATAAAATAATTTCAAAACCTAAACAAGAATTTGAATTTCAATTAGCATTGTGATATATATATATATATATATATATATATATATATATATATATATATATATATATATATATATATATATATATATATATATATATATATATATATATATATATATATATATATATATATATATATTTTATGAGAAAAGCATCAGGTTAACCAAATTTCAATTACTACAAAAAAATATCGTACGATAGGTTTAGTCCTATGGCATTGACAATCCATAGGTTAGGTTTAGGCCTACAGCACTGACGATCCATATATTTTAAGTCATTTGGGTTCCTTCTAGTTTAGGTTATTATATGATGTGTTAAGTATACACATTTACTGTGTGTATGCTTAACAAAACTTATAACCTGAACTAGGAAGGTTCTTACACAATGGTTAATCTGTTGACTACAGTCTTTTTCTTACATTTACTATAGTCGCCTACTTCGTAAAGTGTGATAAGAAAGTCCTATGGAATTAATCCAAACTTTGAGTAACTTTTTTTCCTAAAGAAGTAAGTCATTTTTTTTTTTTTCATTACGATTTATTTAGAGTATGTTGTGATTTATAAAAATCTATTTAGAGGCCCTTACTGTAAACAATCACCAAAAGAAATTACCCTGCATTTAAGATTAAATATATAAATTTTTTATTAGCAAGATGTGGTAGTGTTGTTTCATACCCATTTCAAAACATTGATTACTTTTAAAAAAAATATTGATTTTTTTAGATTCTGTTAAGGACCGGGTCCAATTTGAGCTACAGGCTGAGCCTCATTTAACTCCCCCCTAAAAATAGACAGAATTCTTAATTTTCAGCCAATTTTGACAAAATAAAAGGTAAACTGTAGCTTTTTCTGAACTCTGAAATGTCATTTGTGACTTTTTCTGTGTTTGAAATCATTTCTTCTGTATTTGTATGTTTTAAGAACCTATGTTTGCAATATCAAAAATCTCAATTTTTTTTTAAATGACTTCAAACTTCATAGATGGATCCATTACCTATACAAAATGTACAGATTAAAAGTTTAATTGACCCCTAGATCTCAGCAATGCTCAAATTTCAAACTCTACTCTTTTTGGTTTTGAAAATGAAAAATTGCGACTTTATAATCAGGATAGAATTTTCAGGGCTTATGTACTCGTGGGAGATACACATTTTTTATTTAGATAATTTTTTGTATATACAGTAATAGCATTGGGCAGGGGGACTCAGGTCACTTTTTTTTTGTGGGGTGAATTGGGACACATATAAAGAAAAAAAAAAATTTTTTTTTTTTATCATTCAATAGATTTATTTAGATTATCTTTAATTCTAGAGTTTTTATATTTTTAAAAAATTATTACATTTTAGGGGAGGAAATTTCCTTAAATAGAAAAATGTGACTTTTCTTAACTTTGTTATAAAATGAAAAGCTGTGGATGGATTTTAATTATTTTTTCAGTGTATACAGTTGAGTATGTTTGCTTTAAAATGGCAAAGTAAATTTTTGTTTCAAATAGTACATAGTGGTTAAATCACTGGGCCTAACTTATCCCAATTCACCCCACATAAAAATTGATGATGGGGTGAATTGGGATACCATTGTTATTCTCATTTTATGTATTATTATTGATAGCAGATTATAGGAGATTGATTCAGAAGATGAAAGCTAGTGGAAGAAGGTGCATGATTTCTGGGATTTTACCTAGGTTAGGTGCAGGTCAGGAATGGGGGAGTAGGGCTTTAGGTGTAAATGAAAGGGTTAGGAAATTATGTTTTTCAGAAAAAATATTAGGTTTGGATTTGTTGAGAATTTGATAAAGATCTTTTTGCAGATGGAGTTCACTTGAGTCGTAAAGGTATTGGGCTTTTCAGTACCAGTTTGGAGACTTATTTAGCAAAAAACTAGGTAAAGTTGGGGGTGGTGGGCTAAATCTGGATACAAATAATAGCAATGGTAACTGTAATAGTGGGAGATAAATAAAGCTAGTGTTGTTACAGGTTCAAATAATGATGATAGCAATAAAAATAACAGCATTTCGAGTATCAAATGTTTTTACACAAATGCTCATAGCCTTAGAAATAAAAAAGATGAGCTGATTAGTTATACCATAAATGAGAATCTAGACATTATTTGCATAACTGAGGCATGGGTTAATGAAGAATTATATGGAGACTCCTTTCAGGAATATGAAATAGACGGATATTCACTTTATTTATACCAGCATAGAGGAAAGAAGGGTGGTGGTGTGGCGCTTTATGTTAAAAGCAATATTCAATCTGTATTAATGACTGACTTTAAAATTAATCATGATATTGAATCGGTGTGGGTAGATATCCTTATATACAATAAATCATATAGAATAGGGGCATTTTATAGACCTCCTGGCCAGAGTCAAGAATTAGATGCGGAAATTGTGAAAGAAATTGAGACAGCATGCCACAGTAAAGAAAAAGGTATAGTCATAATGGGTGATTTTAATTTTCCTGGCATTCATTGGGATTCCTTGTCTAATATGGACCATAGTAGTTCTGCATTCATAAATTGTATACTAGATAACTTTTTGACCCAGATGGTCCAAGAACCCACAAGATACGATGCACTATTAGACTTAATATTAACTAACGATGAAAGTATGGTGGATGAAGTTAGAGTTGAGGAGAATTTAGGACTTAGTGACCATAATATAATTAGATTTAATATGAATGTAATATCTGGGCCCAAATTGCAAGTTAATAAGGAAAAGATCTTAGATTTCCGAAATGGCGATTTTACCAAATTTCGAGACATGCTTAGTACAACTGACTGGGATAAAGAGTTTAAAGACCAAAACTGTTTTATCATGTGGGAACATTTTAAGCAAATTTTAATGAATATTCAGTCAGTATGTTTTAAAGATAAACCCATTAGGGTGGCGAAGAGAAAACCTGTTTGGTGGAATAGAGAGATAAGAGATAAAATTAATGAAAAGCGTAGATGTTTTAAAATATTCAAGGGTAGTAATAGGGAAGATGATTTAGAAAATTATAGGAAAAATAGAAATGAACTTAACCAATCAATAAGAAAGGCAAAGAGAGAGGCAGAAATTAATTTAGCAAGGAATAGTAATAAGAACCTGAAGAAGTTTTTTAGCTTTTATAAATTTAAAAGTAAGAATAGGACAATTGGTCCAATTAAAATTGATGAAAATTTAGTGAGTTCAGATAAGGAGTTGGTCAACATTTTCAATGCCAGAAGCTTACCACTAAACAATTTTCTTAAAAAACTTAACTTAACTTAACTTTTCTGAACTTAGAAAATTTTCGGTGATTTAAATAAATACAGAAAAATATATAATATATATATATATATATATATATATATATATATATATATATATATATATATATATATATATATATATATATATATATATATATCATAGTTGGGCATGCCGCAACGATTTTCGGCTATTCGGCTAATCGGCTACGCCGCACTATCAATTCTTATAGCCGTAGTCGTAGCCGAAATTTTTTTTTAAATAGTCGGACAAGCCAACGACGCACTGCATTTTTCCGCGGCTATCGTTTCGGCTATGGAATTTTTTTAAATTAATTAAGTGAACCCTAACTCCGTTCTCCCTGATGACAAGTCACTTTCGAAAACGGGTTTTATATTGGTATGAAAAAGGCGTGGCATTGTAGTGATAAGTGTGTAATAATATTTTCAGTCTTAGTTCTATACTAATACGAATAAGATGTGTCAAAAGCTAAAAGAAGAAAAGTGCAACCTGTTTTAAACACGCAGTTTTATTCAAAATTCCTTTGTGATGTTCTTGTCATGTTATTATTTTATTAATTAGGTATTATTATTATTATGTTACTAAGTAATTAAGTAATAATTATTATAATTACTAATTTACTGATTAGTAGTTACTAGTTACTAAGTAATTAATTACTAGTAAAATATATATATAACAAATTAATAATATATATAATATATATATATATATATATATATATATATATATATATATATATATATAAAAATATATATATATATAAAAAAAAATATATATATATATATATATATATATATATATATATATATTAATTAGATTTATTAATTTATCAGATACTGAAATTTAATTAAATAATTTGTATAAAGTATAAACATAAAATTATTAAAATAATTAAATACATGGATAAGTTTGTGACTAGGACCAGAGGTGTTTCTGGAGACAGTTCAGCCGCTGCCAGTAGTAGCTTAAGGAGCAGCTCTCCCATTTTAAATGAGAGCTGTGACATGGACAGCCAAAGATCTCTTACTGATCCTGTCACTGTAACCCTTGATTGTGAGGAGACGAGGGATCCTGGAAACCAAGGCCAAGAGGGCAACGAGGATGCCGTCAAAGAGTTGAAAAGCTATTTGCTCACTCTTGAGAGGTAAGAAACTCGCCTCCATGCTATAGTAAAGACTAAAGACTAAAGAGCATAGTAAAGAGTAAAGACTATAAAGTAACCAAATTAAATCTTTAAATAAAATCTAGTAAATTAACTTTTTTTGAATTTTTTCATGATTGAACATTTAAATATGAAATTACAATAGTCAAATTCAAAAAAATTAAAAACTTCTATTTATTTCAGTTTCTTCATCTTTGAAAAATTTTTGAGGACTGATGAGAAAGTTGATGGGGTGTCTCTTAGGAAGATTCACACTGGTGTTGCCAAGTGTAAACATCCTGCCTGCAAAGGGAAGAAGGGGCTTTCCTACAGCACCCAGACAAGGTCCCACCTCAAGCAGCATTACAAGCATGTAAGTTTAAATAATTATTAATTAAATAATTTAGATAAGATCACAACAACTAACTGGTGTTGCTAGTTAATTAGTTATCAAGATTTAAACACTCTTGTATAAAGTCTTGATACTTTATACAAATGTTATCAAAGAAAATTAAAAAATTTGTAATTAAAGTTTGTATTATTTTTATATACCAGATGCACAATGACCTTCTCCCTCACCTCTCTGCAGCCATTGAAGGGCTTAGCAAGCGCGGTCGCTCCAGTTCAAGGGAGAGTGAGTCTCGCAAGCGTCAGATGTCTCTGGATGAGAGCTTCAGGTCAAAGTTCAGCCAGCAGAGAGCAAGACAAGGTTACACCAGGTGAAAAAATTCAGAAACATAATATTAGTTATTTTAATTGAACTCAATTTTTTTTAAATAGGTATATGAGCGACTTAGCGTCTTCACGTTTTAAAAATATTTTTATTAAAAATTTAAAATATATTGATTTATTAACTTAATTACTTTTTCATCATTAGGTGGTTCATTCATTCAATGATGCCACTGGATTTAGCTGATGATCCTTACACGAAGGAGATGTTTTACCTCATTAATCCCGAGTTTCATCCCACCTCAAGGAGGACTTTGAGCAGGGATATTGAAAAGCTGATGCAAAAGGGGAAGACTCGACTGATAAACAACCTCTTCCACCAGAAGTGGGTGGCCACTACAGCCGACAGTTGGACCGCCCACAATAGGTCCTTCTTGGGAATGACAGTCCACTGGATTGACAGGGTCAACCTCAAAAGGTGCCATGCAACTTTGGCGGTCAGGGAGGTGAAGGTAAGAAAATTAAAAAGTTAAATTTTGTCATTTTATACCTTAGTCTCATAACCATAAGAACATATGAGGTGTAAATATTATTTAATTTACAGACTAAAACAATAAAATTATTGTCTTTAGGAAAGGCAAACTCACCAGTTACTGGGGAAACTAATCACAGAGATTCATCATGAGTTTAGCATCCACGGTAAGGTGAAGGCCACCACTACGGACAATGGCACCAACTACGTGGCAGCCTTCAACGCCTTTGGTGAGTCCAACCAGGACCAGGAGAACCTTCCTATGGACCCTGATTATCCTGACTTGGAGATTGTGGATCTCCAGGAGCTCCTGAGGGCTGAGGGTGACAACCCAAGTCTGCCGCCTCAACACCGCTGCAGGTACTTAGAATTCGCGAAAACTAGTGCTAAATGCTACTAATATATAGGGTTGGGATTAAAAAAAAACCGTTCGTTACAAATAAAGATTTGTCATTTAAAATTTAACTAATGATCTTTTAATTTCTTTGGTGAAATAGCTTATTGTTTCATATATATCAAGCCTTTTTAGGTTATTTAGCAATAAAATACAGTAAATACAATATGTTAAAAGAGGTATGCAATATATAAAGTAGAGTTTAGTACTTAATAAAGTTATGTTAGTGCTCTAGGGCATATAATTATTATCATTTCACATGTTCTGATTATTATTATTATTATTATTATTATTATTATTATTATTATTATTATTATTATTATTATTATTATATATATATATATATATATATATATATATATATATATATATATATATATATATATATATATATATATATATATATATATATATATATATATATATATATATATATTCTTCTTTCATCTACCTTTTTCTCCCCAAGACTGGGGGTAAGGTGCGTAACATGCATCAGAAAAGAAAAGCAGTAGAAGAATATGACAAAAGTCGAAAAGAAAGCCCAGCCTTACCGCCCCCTCTGTACCATTAATTAGTGAGAACTCGTCACAGACAGAAAATCCACCCTAGAGCTTCATGGGACCGCGACGGACCCTCACTATGGTAAATCGTCAGTGTAAGGGTTCATCCCTTGGCCCAGGTGGGCCACAACCATACCCCCTCACAAAACCCCGCCATTCTCTCCTATTATGCACCTTTATTCTCGCCTCTGCCAAACCACAATTCTCTCCTTCAGACATTCATTTACTGACTCAATCCACTTTTCTTCGGTCTTCCAGTCTATTCGCCTTTCAACACACTCGCCACTCATACATCTGCTTATAAACCGACTGTCATTCATCCCTTTCCACATGACCAAACCATCTCAACATACTTTCATTTATTCTCTTGTTTACCCCTTTCTTCACACCACACAACTCTCTAATATGTTCATTCCTCATTTTATCAATTCTTCTCACATCTAGCATGCCCCTAAGATTGTCCATCTGAACACATTGAACTTTAGATCTATACTTCTTATTCCAGACAATAGTCTCACTACTATACAATAACACAGGTAACAACATACCCTCATGTAAGACCCTAGCGCACTAAAGACTTAGTCCCTTTACATTCACCAACGATTTAATTGCACCAGCCACCTTCCTGCCATTCACAACTTTCCTACTAAACTCTGCATCATCCGTTCCCTTCTCATCCAACATATACCCTAAATATTTAAACTCAGACACTTGTTCCAGCTGCTCACCATTTAACATAACTTCACACACTGAGGACTGTCCTCACTCACAACCATAACTCTGCATCCCCTTATCTACGCTACTTTCAAACCCTCCTCTTTACACACACTCCCTGCCAAATTCTCTCTCACCAATCCTCTCAGACTCTTCAGATTCGCCACACACCTCCACTCATCTCCATCATTCTAACACCATTTCCTGTCACGCCCACCTTCAATTCTTTCATAACCCCATCCATATACAAATTGGATAACCAAGGAGACAACACAACCCTGCCTCACTCCGCTATTAATACTAAACCAATCACTTTTGACACCATTTATTCTTACACACGCCTCACTATCGTCATACATACTTTTGATTCCATTCAGAAGCCTATCACCAACACTATATATCACTAACACCTGCCATAGACCTTCCTCCCTATTAACCCTATCATACCACTGTTGCAAATCCATAAACCTAAATACAATTTATTCTTTCCTCTCTCATTTTCTCTATCATTTGTTTCAATGTACAATTTGATCCAAACATCCTCTACTACTCCTAAACGCACCTTGTTCTTCATCAACTGGGGTCCCCAGTCTCGGCGCACTCTTTCGACCAAAACACCAGCATATATCTTCCCTACAATACTAAATAAACTAAATATCCTATAATTTCTACAGTTCCCTTTATCTCCCTTACCCTTATATAAAGGTACTATTACTGCTCTCCTCCAATCCCTCGAAACTATACCCTCCATAAACGCTTTATTACACAACTTCCAAATCAAATCAATCACCATCTTGCCTCCTTTTTTGATCATTTCACCAGTAATTTCATCAATACCTGCAGATTTACCATTCCTTCAACTTTCACTCTACCCATTACCTCCTCTTGCTAATGACCTCATTCCAAAATACCTATTCTTCTCTTGTACCATCAAACCCATTACTACACAGTCATGCTATCACCTCATCATTACTGCTAATATTATACTAGATTTTGAAAGTGTTCTTTCCACACTTTTCACATCCATTTCATCAGTTACAAAAAACACCACTCCTATTCATTATTCTAAGCAGGTTCCCTTATTCTAATTCTAACCTTTCGCGCTTCCTTCCAGAAGAGCTTCCTATTCCTCTGTCCTTTGTATGTCCCCATTCATCCTCCTTCCAAACTGTTCATTTACCTCTTTTCTTACGTATGCATTTTTAGTATTCCTTTTTCCTTCTTATATACTCCCAAGCATCTTTTTTTGAAACCTCATCATTTTCTTTTAGCACATTCAACCACACATCTCTCTTTTACTTTTAACTGCTTGCATCACCTCTTCATTCCACCACCACTCGTTATCATTTTACTTCCTACTTTAGCACACCTACATACACTTTTTTTGCACTGCTAACAATTACTTCATTTGCTTTCAGATTTATTCAGTTTCAACTTGTTCTACATTCAACTGATTTATTTGCGAGCGTTCTTACATACTTATCCTTCTACCTTGTTCACTAAACTTCACTCTTAATTTTACCCACTTCCTTCCGTATCACCTTCTCTCCATCCAAGTCCCCACTCAACTTAATTTCTTACACAGAACAACATAATGATCCGATACTCCCATTCCTAAACCCCTCACTCATTTTAACATCTAATACATACTTCAACATCTCCTCTTCTTCACCAACACAAAATCAATCATACTTTTCTACTTCGATACCATCTCTACCTATACCAACTCTAGTATACCTTATGGATACTCTTGGGTTTAAAGAAAGTATTACTTTACGCACATACCTCTCTCCCCTCACAGAAATCAATCACTTTCCTACCATTCTCATTTTTCTCCTGACACCCCCAAAACCACCTGTTATACCATCATTTTTTGATCATATATATATATATATATATATATATATATATATATATATATATATATATATATATATATATATATATATATATATATATATAATCCGTATTAATAGTCAATATTTAGGCCTAGAATTAGTATTGGTACTACTGTATAATTTAAAACATCTTTAATATACATAAAAAGAGGTTACAATAAAAAACCGCCTCAACACCGCTGCAGGTACTTAGAATTCGCGAAAACTAGTGCTAAATGCTACTAATATATATTAATAATATTATTAAGTAATAAGTATTAACAAATAAAGATTTGTCATTTAAGATTTAACTAATAATCTTTGAATTTCTTGAATTAAATATCTTATTGTTTCAGTGCTCACACACTCAATCTGTTGGCGACAACAGATGTGAGTGATATACAGGGCTGGAGCAAGGGGGGCTCACAGTGGAGGAGGACCATAGCTAAGATCCAGGCCCTGTGGAACCTTCAGAACAGGGCCCCAGTGGTGGCCAACCAGATCAAGATTGTCGCCAAAAGAAAACTGAAGACTCCTGTGGTGACAAGGTAGTAGTAGTTACTATTAAAAAAAGAAATTTAGCGTAAGAAATTGTTGCCGATTAATTATAGACAAGTTCATTTTATAAGTTTTTGATATTTTATATAAAGTTATATTTATTTCTGCAGATGGAACTCCCTATATGATAGTGTGATGGTCCTTCTGGAGGTTTTAAGGGTCGAAAACCAAATGGATGCCATAAACACCATCCTCATCAAGCAGCCCAAGGGAGGTTCCCCTCTCACAGAGGTAGACGTCGAGGTAAATATAAAGTATTTTTAAAGTAGCAATTGCTCTTTTAATATTTTTATTTATAATTTAATAAATTTATTAAATTATAAATCTCCTCACAAACCCAAACCCCCTCCATTAATCCCTGTTCTGTACCTGTACCATCGCTCTTGCTTGCCCAACACTCATATCGCTACTTCGTAAACAATCTCTAACTGAATATATCCACCTTTTTTTCCGGTCGTCCGACAGGCAAAACACTCTCACATGTGCTCTTATACACTTTCTTAACCAATATGGTGTTCTCCACCTTCTCCACATGTCCAAACCATCTTACAAAATCCTCATCAAATTTGGCAGTCTTTTCCCTTACCCGCAAGACACGCTTCCATGATAAACTCGTTCCTCATCTTATCCAATCTCCTAACTGCCAAGAACGCCCTCAGATTGTCCATCTGTACAACCCTCACTCTTGATCTATTCGCCCTATTCCATACAGATACCTCGCTCTCGTGCTCCCGTATTTTTATTAATAATCAATTATGCTTACGTAACTAAGCAATATATTAATTTTCACTCTTTCAGGTCATGAACGAGTACACATTGGTCATGCAGCCTGTGGCGCAGTGTCTTGATATGCTTCAGGGGGAGAAAAGGGCATACATGGGCACCCTCCTACCCCAACTTTGGTTGATGAAGACCAGCCTTGAGGAGAAGAGTGAAAATATTCATCTTGTGTATGCAAGGCCACTAGTACAGGCCCTCCTCAGTGGCTATGAAAAGAGGTTTGGCCACCTCTTTCAGAATAGGGATCTCCTTATGGCCACTGCCCTTCACCCCTCCTTCACCCTTAAGGCCCTAGAAAGCATTGCACCTGACATGGTGGAGGAGATCGGGGACAGGATTACCCGGAAGATAGGGGACTCCATCAAACCCACTGAGAAACAGCAGCAGCGTCAGCTTGGCCAGCCAACAGAAAAAGAACCCCACAATTCAGACGCACTCCTATTCAGTAAATTGTTTTCTAGAGTATTGGTACGCAGAGCAAGCCAGCAACAGGATGTGGAAATCGTCATACGAAAGTCCATGGAGGAGTGGGTGCCCTCTCAAGAAGATCCGAGCTGTTCCTGTTTCCCCAACCAGCATAGGGAGATATGGATAGATCTATTTATAAAATATAATACCCCCATTCCTAGTTCAGCAGCTGTGGAGAGGTGCTTCAGCGCGGGTGGGGACATCCTCAGGGCCAAGAGATCGTCCTTGAAGGAGGAAAGGTTTGAGGACCTTCTTTTCCTCAAAGGAAATATGGACCTCCTGCAGGAAGTGATTAGCCAGGAGGACATGGAGGAGGAAGAGGACCTATAGCTATGAAAGTATTTAACTATTTATGTAGTTAACATTTAATAAAAAAATTAAATAAATCTGTTTTACTATCTTATAAAAGGTTTAAAATGTAAAGGCATGCTTTCGTTATCGCGCAAAAGTTTACTTTGTAATTTAACGGTATCGCCGTAGGATAGCCGAATAGCCGCATAGTTAATGCCGCACTGAGGTTTTCAAAAATGCAGTCGGATAGCCGACGACGCACTAGTTAGGTGGCAAAGCCGAATAGCCGATGACGGACCTCGAAAAATTATACACTAGTTTGATATATATATAGCATATATATATATAAGAGATATATATATATATATATATATATATATATGTAATATATATATATATGCTCTTTAAATTCATTTAATTTTTTTGTATATTCTATCGTACGAAAAATAATTATTTAACACTTTATTTTTTTATTTACTAATCATGGTATATTCCCAAACCACAGTATAAATATACTATGGTTCAATTGAATCGTTGATAATCGTAAAAAAAAATTATCAAAAGAAAATTATTTTCATCGATATATAAATAATCGGAAAATATCAAAAACAAACATCAATAGTGTTATCCCTAAAAAAAACGCTGAAATTAGTCAATTTTTTTTTCGGAGCGTAATTTTTCATATTTTTATTAAAAATATGCATTTATAATATACTTAATCGGTAAAAAAACTTCAAAGAATTTTTTGATACCATTTTTGTAAATTAAAAATTTATAGTTTTAATGTAATAGTTACGTAAAGTTTATTCACCTCAGCTAAAGTATTACCCATTTTTTTTATTTTTCATTATTTTTTTTTTAGAATATCCTGTGATTTTTATAAAAATCGGTGATAACGTGGTTCTACTCTACTATTACCATAATTTTTTAAATCATTTTATAAGTTAAATGTTTGCAGTTTTAATACAGTATTTACATAATTCAGAGTCAATAGTTCTTCACAATTAATGAGCGTAAAGTTAGCGACCGATTTTAGTGATTGATTTTTTTTTTTAATCACAATTACCCATTTTTTAAATAATTTTTTAATATACCCCAAAAAAAATTTCTAGAGGGGTAAATTTGTTCCAAGGGAAAATCCCAAACTACTGTATATACAAAAAAAATAATAAAAATAAAAATGTATATTTCCTAAGACGGTAATACTTTAGCTGAGGTGAATAAACTTTACGTATCTATTGCATTAAAACTATACACTTTTAATTTACAAAAAATAGTATCAAAAAAATTTTTGAAGTTTTTTTTACCGATTCACGTACATTTTAAATGTATATTTTCAATAAAAATATTAGAAATAACTCTACAAAAAACATAACTTTTTGCCTTTATTTCATTCGTGTAGGGATGAAGAAACATTGTAAAAATGTGTATCAGATTATCGATATCGATATTATCAGGTTATCGATATATTTTTTTTTATATTTGATTTTTTTTCTTTCCACGATATTCAAGGATTCGATTATTTAACTAAACGAAAAATATAAAATTTTTTTATTTCTTACCTTGTTATTTTGTTGGATCATATATTTTACTGATCGCCGTCCAAATGTTGTGGATTCTCTCTTTATGTTTGGGAAATTTTCTTTTAAAAAGAAATTCTGCTATGTGGCAATCTAAATGCTGCTTTCGATTGCCATATCTAGGCACGCCGGCCCTCACTTCCCGCCAAAACCTTTCTATTTGTTGCGTATTTGCACCCGTTTCTGGGTCAACAAAATTAATACTGTGATTTACTGTAAGGTGTTGAAATCCTTCAGATTCTAAACAGTTATAGGCTTTCCAACAATCGCTAATTATTGTTGTGCCTGGTGCAATGTATTTTTTTATTAAAGGAAGTAGAGTATCGCGGTTTCGATTACCTACTGCCACACAAATGTTTCTCTACTCTCTTCAATGCCGCCAAATACTCAACTACCTTTAATTTCTCGGACCTTAAGTAAACCATGCTCCTCAAAATAATTTAGTATTGGAAAGGTTGTAATAATTTTTATAGCAAAATTAAAATTAAAAATTGGATTTGCTATAAAAAGAACTACTTTTTTATTTTTTGAGTCAAAACTGAATTTAATTTCCAATTCATTTTATTTAATTTTTAGTTTATATAAATATATATATATATATATAAGTATTTATATATATATATATATATATATATATATATATATATATATATATATATATATAAGGGTCAGATTCTTAATGCCACAGTATGTAGCTAGAGAACGGCAGGTCCTATAGTAAAACAATATATATTTGGAATCAGCTGAAAATTCTAAGGATTAGTTTTAACTTTTTTCTTTTTTTTTTTTTTTTTAGCAATTTTTTTTTTGTTAACCAAAGGAATACCATAGGTAAACCGCAAAGATGGCAGGGAAGGTCTGTTCGTGGATTCCACGGGGGATTCATCTTGGTCATACAAATCTCACCCATGGATTTCTTATGTCGCTGGGGGTTCCTCCGACCATCTCCCTCCGGGGTATGAAACATCCCCCTCTGTCCCCTCGCCGGCTCGAGCCCCTAAAAACTTAAAATTTTCCAAAAACAAAATTATTTCACCAAATTTAGGGGGCTCGAGCTAAAAAGGAAAATAAAAAAAATAAAAATGATTTTAGGTTCAACATATAATAAGAAACTAAATAAAGTACTTTGAAAAGTCTATAGATTTTCTTCTTTTATTATGTAACTTCATATATATATATATATATATATATATATATATATAGTTATATATATATATATATATATAGGCAAAGATTCTATATATATGTATATGTATATACATAGATCTTTGACTCACATTTTAGATTTAAGATTTTTTAAAATGTGAAATAACTATTTAAATAATTTTTTTTTATTTTATTTAATCAACTACGTTGGACTTGCATATTCAATTGATTCGTTGAGAACTGTAAAAAACATGATAATCATGGCACCAAAAAGAAAAGATTTACCATATATAATCGGAAAACAAATCAGAAAGCAAACATTGGGATAGTTGAGATCCTAAAACTTAATCACGTTGAACGTACTTTATATTTTTATCTAAAATATACATTTAAAATATACTCTAATTGGTAAAAAAAAACTTCAAAGAATTTTTTGAAACTATTTTTTGTAAATTAAAAGTGTTTAGTTTTAATGCAATAGATGCGTAAAGTTTATTCACCTCAGCTAAAGTATTACCCCTCAGACTACAAAGGCCATGAAAATTTCACCCTGCTCACATTACTAAAATAAATAATCCTCACACATTTTCATTTTCAAAAGAAAAAAAAGTATGATTTGAAATTTGACCATTGCCAAGATCTGGGGTTAACAATCAAACTTCTACTTTGTACATTTTGTAGGTAATGGACCCATCTATGAATAGCTCAAGTTTGAAGTTATTTTGAAAACAAATTGTAATTTTACTTCATAAAACATAGGTTTTCAAAAACTCAAATACAAAAGATGACTACAGACACAGAAAAGCACTCGAAAACTACGTTTCAGAGGTCAGAAAAAGCTAGTTTGCTTTTTTCTTATAGTCAAAAATTACTGAAAATTAAGAATTTTGTCCATTTTTTGGTAGGGGCTAAGTGGGGCTCAGCTCAGAGCTCAAAGTGGACCCACCCTTAAACTCAACTATTACCTTTAATTTAGGCATTCGAGAAATATAAAATAGAGTACCCTAAGTTTCATGTCATTAACAAATAACAGTTTGTTTGCCAAGAAGGGCGTTCGTTCAATAACAATAAGCTTCATTTTGAAAAGTTGTAAGCGTAAAATTGTATAACACTTTCTTAAGTCTTGTAAATAATGAAAATAATTATAAAAAAGGATAATACAATTAAGTATAAAAGTTTTGGACTCTTAAATGCACGAATTTAAAATTGCGCCATAAAAATAATATTTTGTTTACACAGTGATGCCAACTTTTTCGCATAAAATAATGCTAAATATCAGAAAAAGTAAAAAAAAGAAGAAGAAGAAGAAAAAAAAAATAACACTAAACAAGGCAAAATATAAATGCTTACATTTTCAATTTTTATATTTGTAGTGTAAATAAAAAAAGTATAGCATAAATGAAAAAAAAAAACGGTATAATTTTTTTTTCATATATATATATATATATATATATATATATATATATATATATATATATATATATTATTTCTTATAGTTTTATATATATATATATATATATATATATATATATATATATATATATATATATATATATATATATATATATATATATATATATATATATATATATGCCCTATATATATATATATATATATTATATATATATATATATATATATATATATATATATATATATATATATATAGAAATTTTTAGACATATATATATATATTCTATATGTTCTATATATATATATATATATATATATATATATATATATATATATATATATATATATATATATATATATATATATATATATATATATATATATATATATATATATATATATATATATATATATATATATATATGAAAAAAAAATTGGAATTGGCGACGTAATCGATATCTGATTATTTTTTATAATATCGATATTTTTCCAATATAATTTTTTTATTTTAAATAAAATTTTAATATTATTTTTTATATTTTAAATAAAATTTTAATATTCTGTGAAGTAACTTTTTATTAATAAACGATAGTTTTTTAATATTTTTTTAAAATATTTTAGAGCATAATTTATTTAATAAAAATTTTGCAAAGATTTAATTGGGTTATTCATATTTTAAATTTAGATTTAACAATATGTCAATGAGCATTGTTAAACTTTTTCAAGATATTAATACGAAAGAAAAAGCAATTATA
>JABUQX010093393.1:15000-22500 GCA_015478945.1 Trachelipus rathkii | reverse complement strand
GTTATCTACGTTTACTTTCAAACCCCTCCTTTTACACACCCTGCCAAATCTCTCTACCAATCCTCTCAAACTCTGTTCAGATTCGCCACACAAAACCAAATCATCCGCATATAATAGGTAGGGCACCCTTCACACTCTTCCTTTCTCCATCATTCTAACACCATCCCCTGCCACCCCCACCTCTAATTCTTTCATAACCCCATCCATGTGCAAATTGAATAACCAAGGAGACAATATTAAACCAATTACTTTCGATTCCATTTATTCATACACACGTTTCACTATCCATAAAACCTAAATACAATTTCTTCTTCTTCTTCTCTCATTTTCTCAATCATTTGTTTCAGCGGAGGATCCAATATTGGAGATTTTGGGACCCCATTTTAGCCCCCACCTAAAAATGGGCATAAAATTCTTAATTTGCAAACAATTTTGATGGGGGTGAAAAGCAAACCGCAGGTTTTTCTGACCTCTAAAACGTCATTTTCGGGTGTTTTTCTGTGTCTGTAGTCATTGTTTCATCATTTTCATTTTTTCAGAACCTACTGTAAGTTTTTGACATTTTTTCGTATTAATTTCCACATTTTTTTTCGAAATGACTTCAAACTTGAAATATGCATAGATGGGTCTATTACGCACAAAATGCATGAACTAGTTTTTTTGATTTTTTGAAAAATGCGCTCAGCAATTAAAAAAAAAAAGTAGGTTTTGAAATTCGACATAGCTGAGCACAAAAATCTACTTCGCGCATTTTGTGCGTAATAGACCCATCTATGCATATTTCAAGTTTGAAGTCATTTCGAAAAAAATTATAGTTGATACGAAAAAATGTCAAAAACCTTTATATATATATTTAGCTTGATTGATGTAGTTTTATTTGGTTGTTGATAAAAGGAAATTTTATTAATTTTTTTTTTTATAAATAATTAAAATCAATAATTTTTATCTTCATAAAGAAATCCCCTGGATTATTTTTAACTCTTAATTTTGCTTAATGTTCCACTGTGGAAATGTTCTCTCTATGCTCCAGCTAACTTCAACTCCAAACTTCTCAACCTTGTTCTTCTGCACCGAATATAATTCTTGGTGAAGTTTCTCTGAATCTTCTTCATTGGCCAATCGAAAATACTGTAAAATGCAATCTCAACTTCTTTAACATCCCATTGGACAAAGTAAAGTCTTACGCCTATGAGGTCAATCCAACACCATGGATATTTTCAGCTCCTATCATTTTTCTTGCTCAGAATTCAACATTGAAATCTTGCTAGCCTGCAGCTTTTCTAAGAGTTTTCTTCTTGTCTCACTCTGAAAACCATAGTGTTTCACTCCCCTTTATACCGATAGATCCAAAACGGTTGATAGCATTGGCGCTTGCGAGGCCTTCCCGAATCGCAACCTCTCGTCCTCCCTTTCAGTTCATGACTCTATTATCACAGCAGAATTTATTGCTATCCTGCTTGCCCTCTCCCGATCTTACTTCTTAACATATTCCATCCCGTAGTCATATATTCCGACTCACGCAGAGATCTTCGTGTGTCTTAATCTACAATCCAAAGGTTTTTCTTCTCGCTCACAAAATACACATCACTCTTTGAAGAACACTTTACCGCTTTGGAGTTGCCGGCAATGAGGAAACTGATAAAGGAGCCAAACAAGTTTCATCTCATAACAAGAATGACTCCGACTACCTTCCAGGAGCCATTCGACATGTTGCCTCTCATCTACCACCGGGACTATACTCCTGCTCTCCGCCGAGGCTTCAACAAAGCTGACGACTTGATTCTCCAGGAACAAACTGAGAGTAAAGTATGCTATTAACGAGAAGTTATCTTCCTACCATCGCAGTCAAGAGGAGGGGTCCTTGTTCGACTCCATGGTGGCCTCATCAATTTCATGCACATTCACTATATGTGTCCCGAGATCCTCCTCCCTTATGAAAATTCTGTTTTCGCCGCCACACTTGGCAATTGCCCACCAACTCCTTGGGCTCTGATACAATTTCGAATTGCATCTGATAAATCATATGTTCTGACTCTTTTTAGATTTTCCACACTTTTTGTTTAGTTTATCTTCTAAATTCCTCTTATGTTTTATTGTTTATTTTTCTCCAAATTTTTTTTCCTAATTTAGGCTTTTCCCTCATGATTTCTCCATCGTTTCCCACCTTAATTTATTGGATGCTTTTTATCCCAGTTCCCCCCTTGCGTATATTGGTCCGTAACTCCATTCTATTCAAAGCTGTACCTCCCCTTTTTTCTTTCTCTCTTCATACGCTAACAGTTATGCAGAGGTAAAAAAAACGCCATTATTAAAAATAAAAGTAATTTATTTTTCAGTATATTTAATTTGGAGAAACTCAGTTTTAACTAAACAATAAAAAAAATATAGATATTGCAAGAGTAGGCAACATTTCGTTGACATAACTGGAATAACATTATATGATATATTATAGGGAATTCGACTTGATTTTGCAATATATATATATATATATATATATATATATATATATATATATTATATATATAAAGAGTTTTTCCCCGCCACTTATAAATATATATATATATATATATAAGGAGTTAGTTTCATATATTTATATATATATATATATATATATATATATATATATATATATATATATATATATATATATATATATATATATATATATATATATATTTTTATGTATATAAACCAGTTTCCGGCCGGAACCTCGATTTTTTGGAAGTTCTGGTTCCGGCCGGAACTAGCTTGGTTCCGGCCGGAACTAACCGGAACTTTCTACTTTTTCAAATGTCTTTCTTAATAAAATTCAGTAATTGATTTGTCATTTACACAGTTATGATTATGCATAAAAAATAATATTGAAAATTGATATACAGTCGTCCCTCGTAGAACGCGGGGGTTAGGTTCTTGACCCCCGCGTTATAGGCGATATCGCGTATAACTTTAAACCCCCTGAAAAATCATTAATTTTAAAATTTTTACCTTTGTATAAGGTGAATAAAATAGCAGCAGTATTTTATTTATCCTTAATAATAATTGAATAAATTTGCAGATACAATGTTATTTACAGAACAGTATATAAACATATTTTATTGACTAGTTAATTAGTAGGATATTTATTACATTACAGTACAGTACTCTACTCTACATATCTTAAAATGAGCAAAAAAGTTTTTTAGTTTTTTTAAATGAAAAAATATACAATGTACAAACCTTTAAAAATTTGGAGATAAAATTGTTTTTATATATTTAATTGAATAGCCTGAGGACTGTAATATAAAATTTTAAAGTTTAGCCAATTGAGCACAAAAATAGTTTCTTTCAAATTGTAAATGAAGTTGAAGGTGTAAGAGATGAAGGCAGTCCAGAATCTGTAGGTTGTATTGGCTGCTTTTTTGAGAAATACATCGTTATCGGTAATTAACACTTTTGCCTTTTTAGATCACCAAATATTTCTTTTTTTTTCTTTTCATTTCATTATCTTAACATATGTATGTATTATTTTTATTTTATTTTTTGCAATTTTAATTTTAATTTTTATCTTTTTAACATATGTATTACAGAATTTTAATTTTATTTTTGTAATTTTGTAATTTTAATTTTTCTTTTTATTATCTTTTTGCCAACCGCGGTATAGCAAGATCGCGTTCAATAAGACGGCGTTCTACGAGGGACAGTGGCGGCTCTAGACTTTGCGGGGCCCGGGGCGGCAATGGCTTTGCGGGGCCCTGGGCGGTGTTTTAATAGAAAACATACACAAGTATATAAAGCATTAAAATCTGCACAATAACAAACTTGGTTCAAACCCTGGACATTGTAATGGAATATATATTATATATATATATATATATATATATATATATATATATATATATATATATATATATATATATATATATATTATATATATATATATATATATATAAATAAATATATAGAATCTTTATAGTTAGTTATATATATATATATATATATATATATATATATAGGTTATATATATATATGATATATAGATAGAATGTTAGTAGATATATATATATATATATAAACATATCTATCTTAAAATAACTTCTGCGACTTTTCTTGCAGCTAAAGTCCTTAATTAGGTCATCAAAATCTAAAGTCGTCGCCAAGTCTTTTTCTATTGAGAGAAGAGCCAGTGCAGATAGCCGGTCTTGAGTCATGGTGTTTCTCAAGTAAGTTTTGATGAGCTTCAATTTCGAGAAGCTTCTCTCTGCAGAGGCTACAGTAACTGGAATAGTAGCTATTATTCTTAAAGTAACATAAATGTTTGGATAGACATCACACAACCCGTTTTTGGCCATGTATTTAAGAACTGATAGTATATCGTCTTTTTCCCCGTCATAAGCTCGTGAAAACATTCTGAGCTCTTCACAGAGCTCTATAGCTTCAATATCATGGTGTTTCCCTTTGCTTAAAGAAACTTCCAAATCTTTACATTTTTTCATCAAAAGTTCATCATTCATCTGCAGGAGGTCATTAATGTGATATATAAATCCAAACGTGTTTTCATGTGATTTTAGAGCTTCAAATCTTGGATGACAACTCATTCGCACTGCATCGACTATGACCAAAAAATAATTTATTTTGAAATATTCTTCAGGTGAGAGTTCGGGAACATCGTCTTTTAGTTCATAGGAGAACAAAATTTTTTTTCGTCTTCTCCTAATGTGCTTGAAATTCCTGTCAATTCCCACTTCTTCAGCTATCTCTCTGGCTGTTACCAGTGCCGAGGCGAATCCACTCTGGCGGTACTCATCTAACCAATTAATAAATGCTTGGAGATGCTTAACTGCTACATCCAAATGCATATATTTACTTTGCCATACCTTACTTATGGTATGTATTTTGATAAGTATATCATACCATACAACCAAAGACACTACAAATTCGTATGTCGTTATCTCGTTTTCTAATGACTGACATTCACTAATCAACCCACAGTCTGTGGTATGCTCACACAGGTTGGATAAAGCATCACAAACACTATTTAGCTGGTACCTCACAGCTTTTACAGATTCAATTCTACACTCCCATCTGGTTTCTGAGAGAGGTTTTAGGGAAATGTCAACATGTGACTTCAAAATGCCCCATCTCTCGCTCGAGCAAGAGAAAATAGTATAGAGTCTCTGTAAGAGACCAAAAAATGTCTGAGCCTGAACACATGAAGAAGCGGCATCACCCAGCACTAAATTCCAGCTGTGGCTTCCACAGGGCACAAAGAATGAGCGGGAGTTCATGTTCAGAATTCTTCTTTGCACACCATTTTTATCTCCACGCATATTAGCTCCATTATCATAGCCTTGCCCCCTACAGTTATCAAGAGACAAACCTAGTTCCTCTAATTTATTAACTATCTGATCAGCTAAGCTTTCACCAGTAGTTTTTTCTACTGCCATAAACTCTACAAAATGTTCTTCAATTTCAGCTGTGTCCTTATTTGTGGTCCGTAGTATGATAGACAGCTGCTCAATCCGAGCGACATCTCGTGTACAATCTAGGATGATTGAATAATACTTGTTTCTCAAGATTTTATTGACTATGTTAGTTTTAACGTGACTAGCCATAAGCTCAATTAACTCGTTCTGAATATTTTTTCCGAGGTACTGATTTCTCACAACAGACTTCTTCATCACTTGATGCAGGTGCTCTCGCAAAGTTGGATCAAATTTGGCAATCAGCTTAACCAAATCTACAAAATTACCACATGATTTTGAGGCTATATTTTCCTTGTGTCCTCTAAAAGACAAATTGTGGGAAGCCAAAAACTGCACGACAGCTAGCATCCTCTCTAAAATATCTTTCCAGCGCTGCTGCTCAGCTCTAATCTGAATTTGAGAAGATGAATCAATAGTTTTTCCACAATCCAATCCTTTTTCTAGATTTAACCATTTAAGCATGCAGTCTTTGTGGGCCTTGCTGGTTTCATGAGATTTCAGTGCTCGACTCAAATGTTTCCAGTCATTTATTCCTTCACTTGAACCGAGAGCACTAATGGATTCAAAAGAAAATAAACGGCATGCAAAACAGAAAACACAGTCTTTTGATTCCGAATAAATTAACCATCGCCTTTCTTGCTGTTCCCCATTTACTAATGTTCTACTGTAATGAACATTACTAAAATGACGTCCACTATCATTCTTTGGAAAATTACTGCTGCTGATTCTCACAGGACCGTTCTTAACTATTTTACACAGTTCCTGGTCACTTATCTGTTTTGGCCATAAGTAAGGATCCACTAAATTTATTGCTGATGCGTTTTTGCTAATGTTAGCATCAAGATCCTCTTCGAAAGGAGGCACCGGTGACGGTAAAGATGATGGTGATGGAGGTGTCGGTGGTGACGACAAGTTGGCACCTTTGTCTCTTGTGCCACCCTGGCTACTAGGGCCTGCTACTTCAGCTACATCTCTGACACTCATCTTTTCTTGATTTTCCACAGTCTTATCTAACTTAATATATTTCGTTATAGAGCCACGGAGTTTCTCCTCTAGTTCTTTCTTTTTATCCGCCTTCTTCCTTTTTGAACTTCCAGATTCATATTTTCTGCTAGTGTCACGTTCACGAGAAGTCATTTTACTATTTATCGTAAATATTACACCTGTATATATATATATATATATATATATATATATATATATATATAATATATATATATATATATATATATATATATATATATATATATATATATATATATATATATATATATATATATATATATATATATATATATGGCATATTTGTATATTCTGTACTGTAACTATCGGGTGAAAGTTTCGCGGTTTTAATTTTCGCGAATTGTCAAATTTGACTCACGTTTTGCGAGAACGTGGAGTTTACGAGATTGACTCTCTCTCTCTCTCTCTCTCTCTCTATATATATATATATATATATATATATATAAAATATAAATATATATATATATATATATATATATATATATATATATATATATATATATATATATATATATATATATATATATATATATATATATATATATATAATAATAATAATAATAATAATAATAATAATAATAATAATAATAATAAAAATAATAATAATTATGTTATATTCATAGTTTAGGTTAGGTTAACTTGGGTACCTAACCTAACCTATGACCATAATAGATATATATATATTAATATTTTTGTGTTATTTTTTATAGAGATATATATATATATATATATATATATATATATATATATATATATATATATATATATATATATATATATATATATATATATGGTGAAATTGCATAATAAAAGAAGAAAATCTATAGGCCAAAGAAAACCGATGGTCATATGAATCAGCGTAGAATTGTATGGAAAATGAAAAAATTTTTTTATTCAAACACGATAGGTACAAGAAAAATAAATCATATTGATAAAAAGCAGATGAAATATGTATTAAAAAAAAAAAAGTTTTTTTTTTTAACTAAAAGAATACCCCAGGTAAACCGCAAAGATG
>JABUQX010093393.1:2500-10000 GCA_015478945.1 Trachelipus rathkii | reverse complement strand
TTAATTCTCGAAATCAAGGATTTAACAACGGGCGCCTGACTGTGACGTTTACGTGACGTAGAAGTGCGCAAACGGGCTCTGGAAAACGGTTCATGCACCTGTGTGCCCGCCCAGGCTGCAGTCGGGGTTTGGAAACGCAGCTTAGTTCAGGTGTAGCGAAGTCGAAAAGTTCCGTTCCGGCCGGGAACTTCCGACCGGAACTTTTTCAAGGTTCCGGAAAGTTCGGGTCCGGCCGGAAACAAAAATTCTGGTTCCGGTACATCCCTAATATATATATATATATATATATATATATATATATATATATATATATATATATATATATATATATATATATATATATATATATATATATATATATATATATATTTCTCGTATATATATATATATATATATATATATATATATATATATATATATATATATATATATATATATATATATATATATATATATATATATATTTATATATAAATATATATTTGCTTATATATATATAAGGTTATATATATATATATATATATATATATACTATATATATATATATATATATATATATATATATATATATATATATATATATATATATATATGTATACAGTATATATATATATAGAATCTTGGCGAAATAAAAAATGAACCTTATATGTTTGTCAGACAACGTTTTTAAGGGTTTATTAGTAGAAAACTGAAAAAACATCAATCGATAGATAATGAAATAGTAATTTACTGATGTATTACAAATATTTTTTCTAAAGAGTTTTTAATGTGTTTTCGTTTTCATATTGGCTTGAAGTCAGCTAGCTGTGTACTCTTGTACTATAAACCTTCCAGAAGAGCATATATATATATATATATATATATATATATATATATATATATATATATATATATATATATATATATATATATATATATATATATGCATAATATATATAGTGAGTATATGATATATATAGAAAAGTATATATATATATATATATATATATATATATATATATATATATATATATATATATATATATATATATTATTACCTTCTCTTTCTTCCTTTTCATTATTATCGTCCTTCTCACGTGATAAAATCCTTGTTTGCTATTGGTCATCGATTCCGCCATTTTCGCCTCGAACAAGCATTCTGGAACCGCTCCTCTATAACGTCCAAAATAACCTGTATTCATCATAGATAATTCGCTAAATCTTATTAACATTTATTTTGTGAGCATCAGTGATTTTGTTACACACGTTTAGTGCTCCATCAATCTTCAGTGTAACCTTTGCCCTCGAATGCTACAAGGTCAGCATTTCGTGTTATTTTCTAAAGCCTAATTTTTGTGCCATTTCGTAAAGTGAATAATTCTTTGTAGTGATACTTAGTAAAAATCATTTAGCATAAATAACCTTTATTGTGTATTACATTTTATTTAGATTTTAAGTAACTTTTTAATATTTTATTCAATTATATAACGAATCTATGCGCAAAAATTTATTAATTAAATATAATAGTCTATCCTAAATAGAATTGTTAATTATAAAGAGAAAACGCATTATTTCATGCGTAACTTTTATATCTCATTTTATAATCTTATTATTATTATTATTATTATTATTATTATTATTATTATTATTATTATTATTATTATTATTATTATTATTATTATTATTATTATTATTATTATTATTATTATTATTATTATTGTTAATTGTTTTCAATATATTAATTGTGTCTATTATTTCGTTTAAATAGATTATGACAAGAAACGTTGTTGTATCTAGCCTTCTGATTCCTGTATTACTCTCAACGTAATAGTGGTGACCCTTCGTAGTGATGCCCCTGGAGTTTTGCTGTCGTTCCATCCCAGCATACCTACAGCTACCCTGAAATCTCTCTCATCTCAACAGGATCCACAGCCTGCAGCGGAAACTTATTTAATATATTTTTTTTTTTTTTTTTTTTTAATTTTTTTATCAGGGCCATTTCCGGCCCAAATTACCATTTTCAACTCATCAGTTTTAAACTATTTTGGCCCGTAAAAGCGGCCTCCTATATATTTTTGTCATCCTTTGCATACTTATTTGTAGTATTTAGTGTGTTATTTGGTCCCTGACCACTATTTTTATAATATTTAGCGTATGCAAATCGCATCTTAAGCATATATTTTTTGTCTCGTAATATTGTTTTCAAAAAATTTTTTTACAATCGTATATTAACATTTATAAATTATGTCCCCTCCTGACGCTGCAAACTCAGATAACGTCAACGTAATATCGCAATCACCTGCTTCAGACAGGGAATCACCTAGTGTCTATACTGGTAAGTTCGTAAATAATGACTTAGAACTTACGTTCACGCTACTCGAGCTCCAGCTGGAATCCACCAATGAGCTTGCACGCTTTAGAGCTCTTTTAAACATTTTGCCTGTTCCTGTTTTACAGCGCCTAAAGGATGTTTTACCTTCCTTGCATTCTCACAACCAACCCTACACCCAACTTAAAACCGAACTTTTAAACCGGCTGGGAGAAACCGATGCTGAAAAAGTAAAAAAGCTTTTGACAGGCGGCTCTCTTGGAGATCGTTTGCCCTCAGTCCTGTTATCTGATATGCTCAATCTTCTCGACGGTCCTCCTGTAGGTAATTGTATACATATTGTACGTCATCTCTTCCTACAGAAACTCCCTGCAGAGATGCAATTGCGCTTAGCCACCGTCGATCCTAATTGTTCACTACAAGAACTAGCTACTTTTGCTGACAGAATTTGCAAAGCGAAACCTCTTACGACAGCAGACATACCTTCACAAGTTTCGCATATCACGGATCCCACCAGTAATAATAACTTACCACCAGCGTCTATTTCGCATGTAAATGAGTCAGTCAATGCAATTAGGCAACCACCGGCCCCAGAAAATGCTTATATTTTATCACAACTACAGGTGTTACAGAACACCATCATGGATTTAACTACTAGAATGCGAGCTTTGGAAACGCGTTCCACTGCTCCTCCCCCCCCTCCTCCTTCCCCTCCTTATCCTCAACAACAATATCCTTATCCTCAACAACAATATCCTCAACCTCAACAGTATCCTTCATCCTCTCATCATCCTTATTCACCGCCTCCTTCATACCCCCAGCCTCTTTCATACCCCCAGCCCCCTCCCAATGCATCAAATACTTATTCTGCTTACAATTATGGTCATAATTCTCGCTCTCCAACTATGCAACGACGTTCATATCGTCGCTCACCTACTCCTTCGCGTCAATTCGCCTCTTCTCCTGTTACTTCTCAGGCCTTGGTTCAGTTTCCGTCACATAACCAGCAGGGTATTTGTAGAAACCATCAACGTTTCGGAGACCAAACTCGGTCATGTCTTAAGCCTTGTACATTCGGGAATTTAAACTCAAACACCACTCTGTAAATTCGCTCGGAGTGGTTTCAAAAGCGTCCAACTTGCTTTGTGTCTACGATCCCTCCACCAAACTATCTTATCTCGTAGATAGTGGGAGCTCCATTTCAGCTGTACCTCGTTCCATCCTCGGGAAAACTCATGCTCCAGAAGCATCAGGCTCTTTACGCGCCGCCAACGGCACCCATTAACACCTGCGGTACCAAACGACTCCATTTAACGCTCTCGTTCCGTCGTGACTTTATATGGGACTTCACGATAGCCGACGTCACTTTACCAATAATAGGTGCCGACTTTCTGTCCCACTTCAACCTTCTTGTTGACATGAACCACAACCGCATCATTGATTTTGAGACACATTTCTCATCCGCTTGTATTCGTGCGTCTGCTTCCATCAGTGGCATACATCTTTCTCCATCTAATAATATTTTTGAATCATTATTAATCACCGATTTTCCAGAGCTTCTTTCTCCAGTCTCCAAGTTCCCTCCTGTGAAACACAATGTCGTTCATCACATTGAAACTTCCGGCAGACCTCCATTCTCTCACGCTCGGCGACTTGCACCGGATAAACTCAAAGCAGCAAAGCTAGAGTTTGAATCTCTCTTAGAGAAGGGCATCATCCGACCTTCAAAGTCTGACTACGCTTCTCCATTACATATGGTTCTCAAACCCAATGGGGACTATCGCCCGACCGGCGATTATCGCTGCCTAAATGCAATCACCCGCCCGGACCGTTATAATGTACCTCATTTACAGGATTTCACATCCCATCTCTCTGGTTGTACCATCTTCTCAAAAATTGACTTAATTTCCGCATTTTTTCAAATTCCCGTCAATCCGGACGACATTCATAAGACTGCCATTATCACTCCCTTCGGTCTTTACGAATTTCTTCGAACGCCATTCGGTTTACGAAATGCTAGTCAATCATTCCAACGTCTTCTAGACTCAGTATTACGCGGTTTACCTTTCGTCTTCGCCTACATAGACGACTTATTGATTGCCAGTGCCTCTCCGGAAGAACATACTTCACATCTCAGGCAAGTTTTTTCCAGACTAAGTGAATTTGGTCTATGTGTCAACTCTTCCAAATGTGAATTCGGAGTTTCATCCCTAACTTTTCTCGGACATACAATCTCTGCCGAAGGTATACGTCCCCTTGAGGATCGTGTGGCAGCCATTCGTGATTTTCCGAAACCCGTAAAACAGCGTCAACTCGTCGTTTCTTAGGGATGGTAAATTTTTACCATCGTTTCATTCCGTCCGCTGCTAAAATTCTCCTTCCTCTCCACGCACTTCTTAAGCATCCACGTAAAGGTTCTGCTGCTTCTGTCACTGTAGATTGGAACGACGAAGCAACTAATGCCTTCACCGCCATCAAGGAAGCCCTTGCCTCTTCCGTGTTACTTATATTTCCATCCGACACAGCCCCGACTAGAATCAACACCGACGCTTCAGACTTCGCAGCTGGAGCTGTGCTGCAACAATTTATTGATAACGAATGGCGTCCATTAGCTTTCTTTTCTAAAAAGTTCCAGCCGCCTGAAACAAGGTACAGCGCATTTGGAAGGGAACTTCTCGCAATTTATTTAGCTATTAAGCACTTCCGTTACTTCATAGAAGGTCGGGAATTCCATGTTGTAACTGATCATTTACCCATCACGCATGCCATTACAGCTTCCACAGTGAAACAGTCACCTCGTGAAGCCCGCCACCTTGAATTCATTGCCCAATTCACAACTGATATCCGCCATATAAAAGGAAAAGACAACATTCCTGCCGATGCTCTATCCCGAATTAACGCTATCTCTCCTTTACCAGACATTGATTTCGTTGAAATGGCTCGTCTGCAGCAACTCGAAGAGATTGTTTTTCCTAGTGCTTCTTCTTACGACATTCAAACTGTAGAAATTTTTGGTTTTCCACCTTTGTTATGCGACGTCTCTTCCGCACATCCTCGTCCAGTAGTACCAACCCCCATGCGCAGAAAGGTGTTTCACACCATTCACGACGTGTCGCACCCAGGGGTAAAAGGTAGTCAAGTCAAAATAGGTAAGCATTTCGTCTGGCCGTCCTTACTAAAGGATGTTAAACAGTGGACAACGCAGTGTCTCAACTGTCAAAAATCTAAAGTGCACAGGCACACTGTCGCACCTCTTCAGCAATTCCTTCCCCCTGGTGAGCGTTTTGACCAGGTGCATATTGATTTAGTCGGCCCTTTACCACCCTCAAATGGTTTCACACATATTTTAACTTGCATAGACAGATACACTCGATGGGCAGAAGCTATACCATTGCGAGATACTTCTAGCGAGACAATTGCTCAGGCATTTTTGTACAACTGGATAGCCAGGTTTGGCACTCCTTCGACCGTGTCCACAGACCAGGGTAGGCAGTTTGAGTCTCACCTCTGGAAGGACCTTATGACTCTAATCGGCTCCAAGCGCCTTCGCTCTTACAGCTATCATCCGCAAAGTCAAGGCATGGTGGAACGTTATCACCGGCAGCTAAAAGCTTCTCTTATGGCCCATGGAACACCGGAAAATTGGTCCGAAACCCTTCCTCTTGTCCTCCTCGGTATCAGAACTTCGTACAAAGAAGACCTTAAATGCTCCTCTGCTGAGCTCGTCTATGGCTCCACCATACGAATACCTGGTGAGTTTATACTTCCCTCTCCAAAAGCTACGAACCAGCACACCTTCCTGGCTCGCCTTCGTCAGTGTACTGAGGCATGGAAGCCATCTTTGCCACGTCATCCTCCCCGTCCAACTTACATGCCTGCGGATTTGGAGACTTGCTCTCACGTATTAATTCGGCATGACTCACACCGTAGTCCGTTGCAAGCCCGCTACGACGGACCCTTCTTTGTATTAAAACGCTATCGAAAGTACTTCACCTTACAGAAGGGGAGCAAAGCAGAAAATATCTCCGTTGATAGGATCAAACCGGCTTATTTCGAACATGATCCCGCTTCTTCCAACACTCTTTCTCCACCTTCTGCACCCGCTCCATCTACCTCTACTTCGCAAGATAATATCGACTTTATGCCCATTCTGCCTTTTACATCAACTTGTTCTCCACCTGACCCTTTGCCAACTCCTTCAACTGTTGTCACTCCTTCGCCAGCTACTTCAGCGCCCCACGCTACGATATCTCCGCCTCCTGCTCCAATACCGATTCCTCCTCCGAATCCGGAACCTATCCCAACTCCAACCTTACCGTCTTGTCTACCTCGTTCTATATCGCGTTATGGACGAACTCTACGCCCTGTTGTCCGATTTTCACCTTGATCTTCACGACGCTCCACTGTTCAGAGGGGAGCCATATTACCTTCTCTTTCTTCCTTTTCATTATTATCGTCCTCCTTCTCACGTGATAAAATCCTTGTTTGCTATTGGTCATCGATCCCGCCATTTTCGCCTCGAACAAGCATTCTGGAACCGCTCCTCTATAACGTCCAAAATAACCTGTATTCATCATAGATAATTCGCTAAATCTTATTAACATTTATTTTGTGAGCATCAGTGATTTTGTTACACACGTTTAGTGCTCCATCAATCTTCAGTGTAACCTTTGCCCTCGAATGCTACAAGGTCAGCATTTCGTGTTATTTTCTAAAGCCTAATTTTTGTGCCATTTCGTAAAGTGAATAATTCTTTGTAGTGATACTTAGTAAAAATCATTTAGCATAAATAACCTTTATTGTGTATTACATTTTATTTAGATTTTAAGTAACTTTTTAATATTTTATTCAATTATATAGCGAAGCTATGTGCAAAAATTTATTAATTAAATATAATAGTCTATCCTAAATAGAATTGTTAATTATAAAGAGAAAACGCATTATTTCATGCGTAACTTTTATATCTCATTTTATAATCTTATTATTATTATTATTATTATTATTATTATTATTATTATTATTATTATTATTATTATTATTATTATTATTATTATTATTATTATTATTATTATTATTATTATTATTATTATTATTATTATTATTATTATTGTTAATTGTTTTCAATATATTAATTGTGTCTATTATTTCGTTTAAATAGATTATGACAAGAAACGTTGTTGTATCTAGCCTTC